>DWDX01000558.1:0-25327 GCA_018245675.1 Agara michaeli
ATAATTTGATTTTTAGAAACTGAGGCTAGCTTCTATATCATAGCAGAACGAACAAATATATATAAAAAAGGTGCTACAATAATTAATATTAGAATTTATGTGGGTTAGAATTATAATAACTTCCTTATATTCTTAATGGTTTAGTAGTCTTTTTTCAACGTTACTTTCGTCTATTATGTTTTCAGATTTGGTGGAAAAGTTACAGTCCGACGTAAATCGAGTTAGGAATACATTCAGTATTCTGAGAGGACCAGTTAATGCCAGGCGGCGACACAGCTCACCAGTCTCACCACTCGTTACGCTGAAACTTTAAACAGACGAAAAGCTGTCTGCAGCGCGCAACCGTGGTGTATTTAATGTGTTCGCAGTATACTCGTTACGCACAACTGCATTAGTTCATCGGTTCAAAACAACAACTGCATTTACATATTGAAATTTTTCCCCGCCTACGAAAGTCTATTGTTAATTATAATGACCTTTAATGTACCAGACACTAGACCAGACACAAGTCTACCAATCCGCACTTGGCCAGCGCGGTAGACAATGGTCTAAAACCGTCCCATTTTGAAACGAGACCCGGTTTAGCTCTGGATCAACAAAAACGTTAAAAAAAAATGTCTGATATTCAGCTAATCACTACATAGTATAAAACAAAATCGCTTTCCGCTGTTTGTCCCTATGTCCCTTTGTATGCTTAGATCTTTAAAACTACGCAACGGTTTTTGATGCGGTTTTTTGTTTTTTTAATGGATAGAGTGATTCAAGAGGAATGTTTATATATGTACAATAACATCCATTAATTAGTAGAGAAATACTGTTATTTTTGAGGTTTCTAATGTGATGTCGTAAATAATTACATTTTTTGCGGCGGTGGCGGGACGAAGTCGCGGACAAATGTTAGTATATTGATAATTCAAAATTTTTTACCAATTTATATGTACTCTTTTCTAATGTTATTGTATTTCTTTGTATTATCCATTTTTGTGTTGAATTTCATCACCCGCTGTAATCAGAATAAATTATTTTCTATTCTATGCATTACATATTTATAGTATTTTGAGTATTGTGTAACGATGTCAGAGCAACATTACGAATAACCAACCAACCAACCAACCAACAGTGGAATACTAAGTTATGTTATTGATTTCTTTGAATTTAACCACTGAATAATAAAGAGGTTTATTTAGAATACGGCTAGCGCCTCTGGTTTTCAAATTGTTATATTAATTGCCGCATATTTATAGTTTAAATTACTACAAAAAAATAGGTAATTTCATTGTTATGTATAAGTACTCGTCATATTACATAATACTCATTGTTTCTAAATAATATACGACGGAACTGAACCATATATCGGCTGTGTCAGTTTTCTTAACAGATTGATAAAAAAATTAAAAAATGGCGTAGGTAACAAAATATAAACAGAACAATGCTAACTTTGAGTTGTTACTTTGAATATAAAGCGTCTTTCCTTGATGACAAAAAACTTTTAATAGGTATTTATAATATCAAGGTGCGTTTTTGGTCTACAAATTATAGTAATTTTCATATGAACAATACAGGCACCGTTCACGTTTTAGATGTACAATAAAGATATAATATATGTTTTGTCTTCTCCTTGGCAAAGGAATGCCTGTTTATTTAATATTAAAAGCGTACATGGCTATATTATTTTTATTGTATGCAGTACATATTACAAAGACAATACTTAGTTCTTTTTATATTGCAGACATATATTATCTTACGTTTTTTAAGAGCCAACTAGAAACGGATTAAAAGGAACCCACTCGAATTCTATCTGAACTCGAATCATCATTATAATAATTGTTTTTCATGCAAACAAACTCTAATCTTGATTTGAATAATATATATTTTTACGCATTTAAATAAAAGGCTAGATGTCTACCCGTACGAAATGGTATAAATGTTTATTTGGTAATTGAATACATTAATAATGTTATATCTCTACCACATCACTTTGGAGATATAATTGAACTAAACAAACATAAATGTGATAGTCGTTATACGTCCGGCGCTCTTAGGCCAACACAGGCTAGTGACTTTTAACATCGGCGTTTTGCAATTTAGGCGCCTTTGGAAATTAGTTGCCGTATCAGAATACTCTAACTCGCACACTCACAAATACCAGTGGTAGCAATTCAGGCGCTTTTTGAAAACCGATATCGCATCTACACTACAGGGTGTAGCCCTCTAAATTTTCGAAGACGCATCGACTTGCGAGATTTGGCACCTGGGGGATAATATCACTCTGTATTAGCATCAACAGTAGGTATGCAGGAGCATTTATAAGTAAACGATTTGCCAAACGGTGTCTAGAGCATCGGTAAAATCTCAAAGAGCGCCATTTTAACTGCTGACACGCAGTAAATAGCAAATCAGCAGAGTAATCGCCGAACGCAGATTCCAGTAGTAGCAAGTCTGCGATGTCCTTAAGGTTAGGTAAGTCGACACTGCTATTTTATACATAATTTTTTACTATTCTCCTTAACTTTAACTAAGTATACTTCGATTGCAAGCATGACGTTAGCCATCGGAATAGATTTGGCTCCTTCGATGACGGGGAAGATCTGTCGCTGATTAGACTAGCGAAGATTCAAGTAAAGGTACAATTTATAGGTACGACAAATAGTTATTAAATTTGTCGTATATATATATTAGTTTACGTTTTGTTCTTACAATATGACTTAGGGACGATGTTTGTAGATTACATACAAAATACCTATTTTATTGGTCAATACAACTTACGTATCAATAAGTCGTCAACATAATAGACAAATTTGTAATAAAATGATGAAAATAGTTCATTACAACGACCTTTGTTAAATACTTGAGTCTGTTTATTGCAGGGTCGGATAGACTGCATATTTTTTCCCAACTACAGTCGTTGTTACCATGTTAGCCGTATAAATGCTGGTCCGTTTTCCTTTTTCGTATGTCGAGGTCTCGGTTGTCCTTAGAGGAATAGGATCATTGTATTTAGTACACCATTATTAAACTATGACGTAGGAATCGTCCAAATGTATCCGTATGACGTACCTATTATTTATTTGGTATGTAGGTACATTAAGGATCTCATAATGATAATAAAGTTATTTTTGGTTTGGCCATAGATACTCAGTTGTATTTAGATATAAGATACCAATAATTTCTCTTTTGAATATGTAAATTTTTATTGATCGCCATTTTTGCAATTAAATCATCATATCATCAGATCATACCATAATCAATGACCCATTAAGATTTTCTAAGGAGTGCTTGTACCTACATTGTACTTAGTTCTGGCGCAGTGACATGTGCTATATTACGTGTTATATTACGATTAGTATTTGCGGTTTGCAGGCATAATAAAATACAGGGCACTATATAAAAGGCTCCATTAATGTTCAGGGGTAGCGACATAACTGTGAGCGACCACAAGCCTACTTGGGCATAGACAAGATAAATGTGATTTGCAGTAATCAATTATAGTCCGGTATGAACTAAAATATTTCAGTTAGTGCTATAATTTTTAATATCAACGAATATAACTACGAATGTCGTGAGACATCAGTGAGGAATGCTGTTCCTTGAGCTTATATGTAATTCACCAAATTTACAGTTAAATAACTCAAATTATGATATTTTAATTATAGTACTGATCTGAGAGGAATTCCGGTCCAGCAGTGGACCATAGAAAATGTGGGGAAAATAAAAGTTACGCTATGAGGCATCCTATAAGGAATTACGTTCCAACTAAGACAAGTAAGGAATTTATGAGTTCGCGAAGCACGTTGCAACGTCAGCCGTCTGTCACCACCTGTGATGGCTGCGATGTGTCGGCCGCGTCGGCCTTCAGCGACCGCGCCATCGGTCGGTTCACACACCTTCTGCCTAATTATAGACGGTGTAGGGAAGACGACACATTCTGTTTCTGTTGTGGTTATTTTTGTATATCACACAAATGCAGGGCGCGAGTATTGCGTAGCCGGCGTGACTGGTAACAGTAGATAATTGAGGGCCCATTAATACAGAAACTCCTGCACGCGGTATAATAAAAAAATTAAATAAAAATACCAACAAGAGATATGTAGCAGGAAAGAGGAATAGACTTGTATTTCCTGTTGCCTAATGTGTCTAAATTTTATTTCGACCTGCGTCACATATGACGAATGCTAAGAAATTTATATAAACTCTCCTTATCGTCGTAATTTAACGAATAAAGTAACGAAATTTAGGTACGTTTATACTCTCGTAACTCTTACATTGATATTACAAGAAAAAGGACAAGTGGAAGCAGGGGAACTATTAAGCAGTTAGTAATGGTATAAATTTTTTTAACGGTAAATTATGAAAATAAAAAAAAATGTGCCAAATTAAGTAAAAAATAAGGGTTAAATGTAAAGAAAATGTTAATTTGTAAACATAAAGGAATCCTCATGAAGATGTTGAAAGCCCCAATGCTTTATTTCAGTAAAGTTAATTGTTTTTCAATCACTGTAATACACTCTAAGCTTATTTAACAAATTAATTTTTACCGTACTCTGAGACATGTTTTCTCATCACCAACAATTTTATATTCAAAAGTTATTTCTCAGTTTGCGTTCAAATTTGTACAAAAGTGTGCTTTATTTGTTCGTTCGCGCGATGCTGTTGATCTTGGACGGGGCAACTACTTTGCGAAGCTCCGTTTACTCAACAGTAAGTTCAGACAAAGCATCGTTCACGTTCTAACTCTGTTAAATGGAGTATGTCTTGTTCATTGGAGAGCAGTCGTTGATCTGACGCGAACAGCCCACGCCCAATCATACAATCGTTACACGCTCGATTACCTACAAATTACATACCTATCTTTTTACTCTGGGGTTTCATGACCGCCATTCAAACGTGGATCCGCACACAGATATCTGTTATCTAGATCGCTATATATGGTAAGGTGATCCATCAGGATATTTTTAATAAAACATATAATTTTTCATTGACAAGCGTAAAAGTATAGGGTCTACAAAGCTCCGGCGACCGTAATGTTGTTAATGCCATGCTACCATTTTTTTAAATACCTAATAATTACCAACAAGTCATACAATTCATTGCGGGTTTCAGTTACAGTTGCATTTAATTTTTATTTTTAAGAATATTAAATTTTTGCGCTGGCACTCTAAATGTTTCTGGGATAAAATATACCTGATTTATATCATAGCCCTACAAAAACCTGTATCTCCTAATAAAAGTCCAATTACAATCGTTTAAGCCGTTCCAAAGATTACCCCAGACAAAGAAAAAGACAAACAGACAGACAAAATTCAATATTTAACGACCTTTTAAAGCCCAGGAAGTGGTTCGCCCCTCTGAAATGTATTCGACGACATTAATGGTATGCAAATTAATAAAATGACATAATGCATTAGAGTGCATCGAAACGTACACATTAACATCGAGACAATAAAGTTCGCAATTCACTGCGACTTAACTGAAACAATTTACAATCAGTGTACAGACACGTTAAGTGTATACACGGGTTTGTGCAATCTTTATACTTACCCGACAAGGCGTTCCGAAACAAACGTACCAATATAATTGCTAATGACACACGCGACGCGACCTAACTGCTATCACATCCAATTTTACAATCGAATTGCGCCTCTACAACACCTTAAAAAGATAAAAAAAGTAGTTTTGTGGGCGTATCATTAATATAAATGGTGTAATATAATACGCAGCGACTAGTTTAACAGCGCAACCGCAATGGTGTATTTAAAATAATATAATGGTATCGATTTGGACAATCGAAAGTATCCATTACTTGTTGTTGGATAAAGAGGTTACACGGCGTTAAGAGTTAAGAAGAAAACTTGATCTGTTTAAATACTTGTAACGAAGTCTTATATAATATTTTAATCATAATTCATTATAATACTACACTCCTCTGCCTACCCCTTAGGGGATTACAGGCGTGATGCTACGTAACCTAATTCATTATAATGATTACATATGTATAATAAAAATCGTTACACAATGCAAAATGTAACACGTGAAGTATTTTTTTTTTAATTACATTTCCAATATATAATTTTGCTTCGCGTGGGCATAGGCAGCAAGGACAAAATCACAAACGATGCGTCCAACCCTAACAGGTAATGTGTAGGATGTATACGAATGTAGTACTTCAATGCAGCGTGAATAAATCATAACAATTGATTGTAATGTCAATCCTAATAATGATTCATGTATTATAAATGATTGACGTAGGTATAGAAGATAGTCTTATATAAGTTTCTATTATCACGGTAATTCAAGTGGCGGTCAATGTACCGAATGTCAAAACGCTCCTTCAAGTAATAACCGCAAAGGAAGCTGAGTCACGAGCCGAGTGGTTTCCTTAGCAATAAATTTTAAAATACGCAGATGTACCTTTTTAATATTCAGTCGAGGAGTAGACAACCCGAACTTCTTCCGGATGTACGTTTATATACGTTGTATTATTTTGTCGTAATAGTCTTGTTATCACACTTGCAATATTAGGTATTATTCTAATTGTTATTATTCTGAAAGCATAACAGTGAGAGCACGTTTCCAATCACCGTTTCAGTAATTATTCGTGTTAAAATTGCAGGGAATGCCGTTTGCGGATGCTATGGTCTACCGCGATTACTGGATTGCTTAATTCCACAAACACGATTTCAGCTCGCTTTCGTTCGTTTACGAGTTGTCCAATTGAAATAGGAAGCTTTTCTAAATAACAATTAAAGTACTTAAGTAAACGATTAATAAACAAAGATGGAAAGTTGCCAAAAATTCAGTCAGCGTTCAGTTAGTACCGAGGAAGTTTTCGTCGGGAATCATGCAGGAAATAATTTATCCTATGGATATTTAGTTAAATTTAAATAATTGAAAATGGAACTGAAGTCAATTCTAAGAAGCTTGCAATGTGCGCTTTGTATAAGTTGCAGACATATAAACTAGCTACATCGTAATTCTTGACCGCTTCTTGGAACTTGACCTTTCAAGGACTGAGATTTCTATAGTTCATTGTCAGATGTATATGGAGTTTAGCTCCGATAAAAATAAAGGTATCTATTTATGTGACCTATTAGAACTTTTAATGATTATCTTGTAACTTAAATAGGAAAACAATAGTGGTTAATATGAAGACACAGATATTTAAAGCATAAGTCGAATGTTTGTGCGTGGGATTCAAACCAGCGGCTTCCCGTTTAACAATTGGGTACTCCAACCACTAAGACAGTCAATATACGTAGGTAAGTTGGTCACATTCTATGTCCATTGCACATGTCCACACGCTGTTACTGTAGATTATAGTTATAATAATTTATGCAGTGAAGATATTATCTGAAATGAATATTCTCAAGTTTGGGTCAGTGGTGCATTTGGCAGTATTATATTAAAGTTAACTGGTACGTTTGTCAGAGATGCTTAGCAGTGAGTAACGTGCCTGTTGCGTGCGCGCCCGTGAGGTGCGTGCCTCGGACGTAAACATGAAAACTTTTAGTAAAGTTCACGTAAACACAATTTGTAAGTGCGTTGTATGACGCGATCAGTTTTGAAATGTTTAACGTTCGTTCGTATTTTTATCATCAAAATACTTTGAATCACTGACATCCTTCAATTTATGATTTACAAATTTAAAATACTCTGTAGTTTCGTAGGCGCAGTCACTGAAAACACAATCTTGTACACACTGACCACATTTCTATTTCAAGACACACTTTTATTGTTTGTTCTATTCATTATGAAGTCTCGCTTTCGCTTGTGAAGTACTTACAGTGTAAACATATATCTCGATTAAAAACCATGGTAAGTCATTAGTGTCGTCCTCCGCATTCTATCCGTAAAGAGCAATGTTGCGTAGAAAATTACGTAAGAACTAAACCTACCCGGCATAGTTTGCACTTAAGTGCATATTAATCACCTTCTGCTCTTTTCTCCTCCAAACACCAAACTGCTTTTACTATAACAATTTGTAATTTAGTGTAAACTTTACTGTTGAATGAGTTTTTAAATGATGTATGTAAATTTGTATAACTTTTGTATTATGTTTGCGAAATGAATAAATAAATATAGTCAGAAAAATTATACGCTATTTGAAAGAAATCTATCAGAAAATTACTAATTTACTCATTTAGTTTAATTATTGCTAAAAAATTACCTATTTAGGAAATAAGTAATATTTTTGTAATATACTTTTTCTTATTTGCTCCGTGTATATTAAACGTCTTATGTGTACATAATTTACAAATGAATAAATATATGAAAATTTAAAACCTAAACCTTAAATATACCTCATAACTACGTATAATCATGGATAGAAGTTATTATTGTAAGAAAAATGTATGCTGGCGTATATTTTGCAAGAACTGCAATAATTCACCGTATGTACATTTGTTAATTAACAATTACTTGGCGAGTAGGATTCAAAGAGAGTTTTGTTCAAACCACTCCGCTAGTACAATCTCGAAGTGTGAACCTCATGATATCACAGGCAACATACTAATTCAACAAATTATCAAGATTAACGTAATTGGCACAGTATGTTGTATGACGTTGCAGATTGTGTTAGGAAATAGACGTATCTATAGCCATGAATTAGGCAGTTTTTTTACAAGATTTTGTGTATCTTGCAATGTATGGTATATTAGTACATATTACGTACTTATCTTAAATGTTCGGGTCAAATCTTGCAACCGAATTTTCTATTTGAAATCAATATTGCCTTCGTGGAATTGAGCGACCATTGTTAGTGTTGTCAACGTATGGTGAACATGGATAATGTGACAATGATAACCTATTAACGAAATGCTTATCATTACATAGTATAAAACAAAGTCGCTTTCTCCATCCCTATGTAAGCTTAAATCTTTAAAACTACGCAACGGATTTTGATGCGGTTTTTTTAATAGATAGAGTGATTGAAGAGGAGGGTTTATATGTATAATAATATAGGCGCGGGACGAGGTCGCGGGTAAAAGCTAGTAAAGAATAATTAAAAGTTGAGCTTTAAGAGTATCAAAGGGCAGGGTATGACCCAGTCTAGGCGGGCGGACGCGCATCCTACTCGTCAAACCTCGTACGAGAAAGCGTTCTATACACAAATTCAATTGCTCTAAACGAATGAATTTTTATTCTGGGGCGATGAGATCATTAGGTGAACGGCCGACGGCGAAACAGTTTTGGTGGAAATGGGTCGCTGGGACTACACTGTGACATTGATTTGATTGATACGCGAGGATACAATTTCTTTGCGTCTAGTGAGCATATGCGACCTTTTATACTTAGAAGGATTGACTAATATAAATGTTTCAGGATTGCAAAGATGTTTTGATATGTTTGTTGCAATCTAACAATTAAACTGGATTTAAATTAAAAAGTAATTTTATGTTCAAGTATATGGACATATGTATATTTAAAGTAGGTACTTATGCATTCAATAAACAGGTTCCTTATATCATAGTTTATATGGCAATAGAAATAGAACATAGATGGGATCAGTAAACTAATAAACCCAAACCCATTTTTAATCTTATATACATTATGTATATACTGTACGTAGCAAGTCGGCATGCAGGCCATCGGAAGTGTAGGTATTAGTCACGGCGCATGGACATTTGGTACCAATTACGATCGGGTTGAGTTTCCACTTACTCACTGATGGGCAGTTTTAAGCATTCGATTCCAAAGCCATGTATCTAAAGGTTGCCACGCCCTTTAAACTAAAGAATAACAATTAAAATACAATTGGTTAACAGTACCGTCGTAAGTAAGACTCAACCCTTACCGCATAAACAAAAAAAGCAGTATGCCGGTGACATATATATACATATGACACGTCATGTCATGTCGTTCACGAACCGTGATGACAGATGTCATATATTATTCTGGTCATAATCGTCATTGTTAAAATCGCGAGGCGCCGTCTGCTTATAGCTGAATGCAATCTGAATTCATTACTGTTTCTAGCCTTGTCTCTAGTTTAACTAGATCAATTTAGAATCCTTAAGCTTATGAAACTCTAAAGCACTTGGACATTGTAAGAAATACGTTTGAATAAAACGAATACTTACATTGCATAGTTACAACTAAATATTTGAATATTTTATGTTATCGAGTTCAAACTTTTCCTCCTAATTAATGTCAACTTAACTTATAGATAATTAGAAGCGTAATTAAACTGCTGTAAATATTTGATAAGACAAATTAGGGGAAACTGCAAAAAATGCCTTATTTTTAGTATTTATATAACGTCTAATAAGTAAAATCCGATTTGCAACATACGAGTAATAGCCTGTGCAAGGCGTAGTACCAAAATAAGGAGATTTATGAATAGGTAAAAATTTTCAAGCAACTATTTAGGGTAAATGCTTAATAGATTTAACAACGGCTTGATTTATCGCACAGTGAAAAAAAAAAATCACATTTTCATAAATTTTTTTCTACAATAACAAAATTATAAAATCACTGATAAGCTTAGTGAATTTATGAATTAAAAGTGCTATTTTTCTTGTAGCTTGTTTTCATCGGAACTTTTCAAATTCGAATTTACTTAAGAGCGTCAGTAAGACGCGAACAGAAAACGGCCTATATTTGTAGATGTAAGATGATTGTATCAGTATCAGTTTGAAAAGCGTTGACGCGCCCGGTTTATGAAAGTGGCGCCTGGCGTTGTTCAACACGCTAAATCATACAATTTGGCTTTGTGCCGGCCAAAGATTAGTTCTCGATACAGTCACTAGGTAGAAAATGATTTATATTAATTATATACGTCTTTAAAAATTCCGTTATTATCTATCTATATTATTACGTCATTCGTTCTATGTGCCAACAATGTCTTTTTTGTCTCTGCTCTTGTCTTGTTTAATGCCTTTGAGACTGCTTAGTGCAAAATCCTTATCTCCAGGAATTACATTCACATTTAGTCTATCATTTTTCAAGTCTTAGCAGAGTCCCGTGATAGGTATCTACATACATAAATATAAAAGCGAATAAAAATGAAGAGCACTATATAATTTTGTAGCATTACATATTTTTCATTTAAGTTTTCGAAAATTCGTGATAAGACGTGGACAAAATGTACGTATTTTAGACTTGTGAATAACATTTGAAGCTAAAAATACGCATAGCATGAAATTTGAAATATATTATATTAAAACTTCTTGAAATTTTAGATGAACAGAACGGAATAGTTCTATTTGAAGTTGAGCAGTCTCATCACTAACATTAAGTCGGGACTCAAGCACAAAATTAGCCACGCAATTACCGGATGCCACATTTTAGACATTTTATAGAGACATGTTAAAACACGTTATGTGAACTACTTTGTGTGAGTGGAGAAGGGTACTTAGTTGTTTTATGTGGTAATTCGTAATTTTGTTGATTGGATTTATTAGCCTCGCAACGCGGAAGTAAGCTATAAATAATTGTTTATTGAGAACAGTTTTCGAACGAGTTGAAGACTGTGGCACCGGTTATGCTGGTTGTTACAGTGACAATTTATGAAATATTACGTTTAAAACATAATTAGATAAAACTGGAATGGTAGATGATAGGTAATCAGGCTTTTAGTATATTTGCTACATAAATTTGCCACACAACGTCGCTATAAGTGGTCCGCCAGTAGGGAGGTCTTTCCAATGTAACGAGATTTATTACGTTTTTGGTATTTACTTTGTCTGATGTTACTTTCACAAAGGAAGTGATGTCAAAAGCAAATCAAAAACTATTGTGTATTTATTTATACTTCTTTTGTGAATGTAATAAAAACGTTTTTGAATTTTGAATTGAATTTTTGAGATTCGAATTATTAATAGACTATAAATCAGTATTTCAAAACTTGTAAGTGAATTTTTTTATAGTATGATTTCTAAATTACGTATAAAAATATAATTTGGACTGCCTTAATTCGGACATTTGGTTTATGTCGGTAATGTAAACCCACAACGTAGAGTGACAAATTATCAACAATTAGTAGGAATGGTCCGGTGATATCCGAGTGCACAACTGTGTTTCGGTCTAAATTGTGCGGGTAGCAAGCCAACGAAGTAGTGTGGTTTGTAAAACATGTGTGACCTCCCTTGGATAATTTTCGTACTATTTGAGTTTAGTCAGAGACGTTAATGTGCGGTGACCTCTTAAATTCTGTTTGCGTTTGGTATATCGGATTGGTTGGAGCCCATTAACATCTCACCGCTGGTCTCGTGCCGTCCCTAAAAGAGACTCAGACTGATTCTAATATTCCAGACCAAGGAAAACACGGCTCGTTGGTTTTTACGAATGTTTCACCTTTCAGCAATAATAAACGGGACCATATTCTGTTATATTAACGTGCCCCCATAATTATTGGCAGGCCGTCATTCATCCATTGTCATTTGCGTTCTGCCACTTTGTCTAGGCGTTTCACTTCTACATACATATATAACATATATAGCTACCTTCCATTATCATATGATAAATGCTTGCTATTGTCGCCTCGTTGACATAGTAGCCTGTTTTCTTTTGTTTTTAGTTTTCGTAGTTTTCGTAATAATATGGAATCTATATACCTTGTTATATTTACGGCGAAAACGAATCTGATAGGAAAATTAAATTATATATTTATAGTTTTCATGGTTTCTCGTTAGTCTGAAGTGGTTTCAGGGCTGTATATTAGGTCGATGGGATGTTGTGATAGCCAATGTTTAACTGGTTAAATATGTACATACATGGGTTATATTTAACATCTTCCATACGGTAATTTCACCTATATACTAAAATACCTGAAAAGTAACATAACTTCGATGTACATATGTATATAATGCTAAACACAGTCTATCTAGACTGTGCTTAGCATTGTATAGCTATCTAGCTATCTAGCTTTGACTCGTTATATATATTGTATTGTAATTGTAGGGATTTAACTTTTTAATTGTCAAAGACCGTATAAGTATGATTTACGAAATGATGCATAATGCATAATTTTAAAAGTTTTCTGTAAACAAACATGTTAATCCCATTAGCTGTTTAGTGTATACGTAGGCAAATTATGTTCACATTTATGCAATATAATATAGCTGTCGTAATTTTAACAGCTGATGTTATACGTTTGATGTGTAGAGTTATTATAAAAGGTATTAACATGTTCTCAATACCGAGAATGAGGGATTAGACCGTATTTGTAGATGAATTGGCAGCGTGTTGATATGAGTAGTGACATGAGTGGTTATAATCAAACGTTGGAGGCGAGAATTGATATTATCTGACATTTAATCGCCGCCATCACTGGACCACACGCCGATAAGTCCTATAATAACTATCGCCGAATTATAAGCTTGTAAGTAGGGCACATCAAAATGTTCGAACCTACATCGCGCGATGTATGTGCGAAAATCGACTCTAGTGGATGCAACATGCTCTAATTCTAGTCGAATGTTTAAATCGAATCGTACAAAAATATATATTTATTACTTTTATCTTGAAATAAATCAAGTTTGTGTACATTTCTACTGCTGAAGAAAAACTGAATAAGGGCCATCGAGATACATATGGGGCCCTAATCTCAACAAGTGGTGTCAATAAATTAGTCGCGACGTGATTGGTGACATCACCGTCTGCACCGATCGACCTTCCAGTTAATGGCATCACACATTTTCATGGTACGTCTGTTTAACTAGAACGAAGTGTTTTCGACAGCTCTATTTTAATCTGTAGAGCACTTGCTGCATATGGTAATAAACGGTAAAGATCAATAATGTCTTTTTTTTCCACAACCGTGAGAAAACAAAATCTTAAATTTATTGGTCTTAGTAAAAATATTTGCAGGAACATTAAACGTTGGTAATAAATCATCCGCAGTGCAGGAACGCAAATCGACTACAGCACTTACGATAAATTTCTTAAGAGTTATTTTTTTACTTCTTATTAAAAGGTTATAAATTTTCAAGTGTCCCTCTTTACTGTAGAGTCGTAGTTGTAGCTAAATTGTGATATGAAACGTAGCGTAAAGTTGCGAGTTGCGAATCGAAAAAGTGTTCGTATGCCCTCCGTATTTAAATATTATAATTGTAGAGTCGAGGAGCAAGCAATAGCTGGCGGTTGCGCCCGCGCCTTCAGTGGCCCGCAAGTCGCCGCGTCGTGCGCTCAGCTACACGAGCCGCTCCACTCCACGCCGTCGCATACGATTCGCTTCGAACTCATTCACGATTTAAATTTAAAACGTTCTTACTTAAAAACGAATTTTATCAACAATTTGATTTTTAGCCGAAAAATCACTCACGTTGTTCATGTTAAATTAAATCGTAAATTAGGCATCGAATTACAAAGTAACAAACACGTGTTTATTTATATATAGTTACGCGAACAGAGTTTGGTATCGCCTGATCCACGTTTTTCACTGTAAGTGAATAAATTAGCGGCCGGGGCGTCGCGCGAAATTTCACTTTTTAACGACAAAAAACGTCTCATCATGTACAAAAGATTTTCGCATCACCCGGAAAAATGGACCATTGACATAAGTAAGTATTGAGCATGTATTGTTTAAGTATAAGTAGAATTATGTATTTTCATAAAAATATGTTCATAATAGTCTAACAATATTAAACTGTGCTTACGAGTAATATACGCTTAGTTACCATCTCGTGAATGGGGACGTTATATTAATTAATATTTATAAAGTAGGTACTTCAGCGGTTACATTACCCATGTAATATGTAAAAAAAATATGCAAAATTTGGTATAGCGAGTGAAAATTCGGTTGCCATTTTTACCTACCCAAAAACGTAATTTTATAATTTATTCAGATTTTTATTTAAGTGAAATTATTCACATAATTAGCAATTAAAAATAATTATTGAATAAATTAATGATGCTGATATTATTATACTGTTTGAACGTTTCGTAGAGCGTCCTTTCTTTACCTTCCGTAATTAAAGTATGGATACGGCGATGTTTAAACATCAGCTGAATAAACGAACGAACGTTACATATTCATAATTATTACACTGTATTATTAGATTCTCAAGACAATTTTTGATTATTGCTAATTTTTTATTATAATGTCATTTGAAATATGTAGAGAGATATTATTTAAATAATATATTACGATTAAATTAATCACCCGTGAACTCTGACACTCAAGTGTCGATGGTTTGTTTAGTACTGCTGATACGATTATTCCTTCTATTTATTGCTACATTCGACAATTACTACAACCTTCTTTTAATGTTTTAGATTGTTTATTTATTATGATATACGATTTATGCTCATTAAAATGAACTAATATAATTATGCCAACATTTTTAAAATTGCGCTTGGTTACTTCGAAAAGTTTTGTTAAGTGTAATACAGCTTTTCCATAGTCCGAGGATAGGCTCGTGGGTGAATGACTTGTGTTTCAGATGTGCTAATTTCCGCTTTTGTGATTGGTTAGCGGAGCATATTCACTTCTATTAGATACGAGAGACCTTGTGGGGCAGACTAATGGATTTTTTTTACAATTTTCACGTGTTCAAATATTTTTATACCACGTGCAATAAACGGCCGGGTCCACCTTTCTTCTTCAGCAATGGTAAATCAAAAATATCAGTACACCACTATTATATTGTATAGGCATAGTACAAATTCAGAGTAAAATTGTAAAAAATTTAATAGATGGAAAAAGGACAATTTAGATATGACGATTGCATCTAAATAGGTTTACGTGAAGCATTTTAACGTGTATAATGATTATTAATTATCATTACGGTTGAATGAACTTTTGGGTAATGCTGCAACGTTGAAATAGACAAATTAAGAAGTATAGTCAACATTATAATCAAGAGGACAAAAAAACGTGTACACAGGCTGCCTTTTGTCGTTATCCTAGCGATTTGTTTCAATTAATGTGTCATTGCTAATTCGCTAACACTTTCGTGAGAACTATCTGGTGTTTAGCACAAGTAATAATATCGCCTTGTCGCGAAATAATAATACGTTCCCGGCTAATTCCGGTCTCATTGCAGTTTGTTGCTCGTTAATTCACGTCTGATAATTGAAACGTATGGTTTACGAGCGCGTTCGTCTTGATTTTGTCACTCGGTTCTTATTTCAGCGATTGCTAGCGATATGACATCAATAGTGAGTATTGAGAGAGAGATTTTTTGTAATGTAAATCATGCGGGGTACCATATTGGTCTACGCGCGGCGTCAGCGGTGTTAAAAGAACTTTTTGGGCCGCTCGCGGTTATTGATCCCATACAGACTAGGTCAAGGTATCTATTTCAGACATGGGCTTGCAAATAATTAGGCACTTTCTACATCTATGTCTTCTTTTATTTTTAATATTGCTCATAGAAACCCACTAACGTTATGTGTGTTAAGTATCTAATCCGACTATTATGTTTTAACTAAAAGCTATAAATAATGTTCAAATTTCAAGTCGTAAGCGACACGCTTTAATAAAATAAAAAGTAATAATTAAAGATACAAAAAATCAACCAATGTCCCGAATTTGGCATTTTTATTACTTTTGGTCCTATATTTACGATACAACTCGATAGTAGGCTTCCAATGAGGAACCTACTTGTTTTACTATAACGATTAAATCATCAATTTTAATAAACAGAACGAAGTCATAAATTCCCCAGCATTTGTCTCGTATCTACGACTTTTTTAAAGTCGAATTTATTAGCATAAAACTGAAAGCAATAACTTGAGGATCCTTAAATATAAATTAATATATAGGCCGTTAAAAGGGTCCTTAGACTATGCTCAATAGAATTTTCATTTTGGAAATGTGTAAAGTAACACAACCGAAATACCCAGAGGAAGCTGATACATTTTGGCAACGGACGTTCTAGTCGCATGTGGTCTAAAATAGCTGTTAATATTACAAGAAAACGTAATACTAATAAATTAGGGAACAAGAAACAAATGATTTTTTGCGATGTATAATATTTATACATTGCTATTTTTGTATCTCGTTATGCTCATATTTCATTCTTCGAAAAATATTAGCAGCGTGAGTTATTTATGAGTTTAAGCTGCTGTAGACTTGTTTTTTCATATGAATCGTATGTGGCATTACACAATGATAAACTTTGTGATTTTCTTACATAGTATTCGTAACGTTTTTGTTACACTGTCTAGCTATTTGAACACGGCGATTGCGTCAAAGAAATGGGTTAAATGGACTGAGGCAATAAAAGTAGCCCTCGCCGTGAACTCGAATTGAGTGCGAATCCCCGACCCCGGCGAAGGCCATCGCTCCACACAACACAAGAATAATACATACTATAGCAAACAAACTCACCGCAGACACTTGATTGAATATGTATTTCACTTTCGTTTTATACTTGGTTAAACGATTGTACATTGCTCGCGTTCTGTTTTTTCTAGTCCCCGTTTTGCTTTCTATAATCTGTGCACGCATATACGATGTCGCGGTGTATTATAATCAATGAATCTGATTCATCATTATCTGTAAATGAGGTTTCGATGAAACTCAATGATGCCGAACTGAAACATTGTATGCTATTTTTTTTTTTTATAAGAAAAAAAAATAAATAGCATACAATGTTTCAGTTCGGCATTTATAAGAAATTCTTAATTGCATCGTATCGAAATGTAAGGTGATAAAACACAAAGTCGTATTGTGAATAAATATACAGATAATTCGGAGCATTCGTCGTAGTAATAATCCCTTTGTATCGCTCTGAATAGTAATGATAACAGTGGTCATTGAACGTGCGCTCATGAACTTGGTTCAGCCTCAAGACCGATTTATATCGTGCCTGCATTGTATTATTTAACTAGCGCATTGTAATTTTATACAAATTCCTGATATTACGATTTCTCTATATACATATTAAGAGACATATTGATCAGACAACTGAAAAAATCGACCTTGGTAGTTTAGGTAAAATGTTACTGTAAATTTAAAAACACGTTTTTCAATGATTTGATTTTTAGATGTCACGTTTCATGCGATTCATTTTGAATCATGTAGTTAATTTTTTGCGTTAAATCCTTTCACTTTAATTGTTTTAGTATTTTCTTTGATATGTTCCGATTGTCTGCTTTTTGTAATGGAAAAGTAAATAATATTTTGTACCTACGCCGTTACTGGCAACACTATATTTAGTGCAGTGAAGCATGCCGCCCATGTTGATCGGGCCGTAGATATGCTTCCTGGTCGGAACAGCCGGTTACAACAGAAGGTGCTTGTAAAGTTGATAGACATAAAAAGAATAGGGAAGTAATTGCTCCTCTTCTGATAATACATGCATGAACTCCAAGTTAGTAATGCTTTTTCACACGTGGATGTCAATTTAGCTCATCCTATCTGTCTTATTAATATCTCGCAATTATGTACTGGAGGTCGCGAGTCGTTCTTCCGAATCTTTCTTTGTTCTGAGCCGTCCCGGAAATGTTACGGAATTGAGACGTCTTCCTTCTGTTTTGTTTACACGTGCAATGCTTTTGGACAGCCACCAAGCAGCGTTTTAGACTTTCCAGAACAACCGAATAATTCAACATAATGATTTAATGTAGCCTTCCAGTGTAAAACATGAATGATTCCGCTTTACTAAAAGCATTTTAAAATACGCAAGTGATTCTTGAAAATCGTTATTATTACGTATTAAATTTAGATTAAAATGTTTTTCCGCTATTCGCTAGATTAAATATAATCTTTTATCAAATGCTCAATATATTTATTTAAAATCAAATGCTTTTACGACCGCTGATCATTTGATCCCTAGTTGTCTTTCTAGGCAATAACCTTTTTAATTCATACTAGTCATTTTCAGTCATAGTCATCGTATTTTAAGAAATGTAAGTGTAGGTACTTCATGTTTTCCATTACTCAATAAACACTTACCCATATACACCTAAAGTCGATATCCTTATACAGGATTTCAATAATAATTTAGTCAACGGGTTTTCACTGGATTCAATTTATAGCCTGTACAGGTAATTAACGCAATGTTTATTTCCGTTATTTAGCAACATAAAATGATTTTATAAACCTATATAGGTAATTCAGATTTATATGAGTAGGTACCTATATTTTGTGACGCAAATTAGTAAATGTATACGTCAAATGGAATAAGAACGTATCCTACTCCTATTTTGTAATATTTCTTTAATCAATTTTATGAAGAATAAGTAAACCAATAGCATAAAACTGAGGTAGGTAGGTTAGGAGAACAGATGTTGGCCTAATCTCGATAGTTCAATAAAACTTCTTTCCAGTTTCCGTGAACTTGCACGGCCGATATGAAAAATTTACAGACAGTGTAAAAATAGACTTTGATACAAGAAGTAAAGAATATTTGTAGAATAGATTCGCAGACGTTTTCGTATAAAAAATAACAATCAATGGATATTAAAGGCCATAATTTATCTGATGTTATATCATTTAACTTCGAGCTTCGTTGCCTATACAACACGATAAATTTAATTGAAATATAACACCTGTTATAATCGAATGAGCGTAAGGAGTCATCTTAGCATAGTTAAGCAGCAATTAAATTACTTCAAAAACTTTTGATACAGTCCAAAGTTCGTGTTACCTATGTAACTCAGTAGATTGTTAACAGTGATAAAGCATAATAGATATATCCTTAAGTTCGTGATTATGTTATTTTTAATAGGTATGTATATTAGCACATTGATTACACTATATCCATATGTTACCTTGGAGTTCATTTCATCAAACTGATGCTTTAACCAAAGGAAATAAGTAAATATAATGTATTACAATTTGACTCCTTGACCAGCGGCTCCGGCGTGCACAGTTTTTATTAGATGGAGCGCGGCTTATAACCGGAGTCATTAAATTTTTACTGCTGGACCTAGATTTGCCGCCGGGGCTATTCATATTCCCTTTTTATGTACAAAAGCTAACTCTACATTTGTTCATGAGCACATACATATGAGTTATGGCCTTTTATCATTAAAACAATAATAACCTTCTAGAGTTTGTTATTGAAAGCGTTTTTTTTTTGTCTTGCACATTGTCATTTTACTAAGAACAATTATTTATTAGTTTGATTAATAAATATCTTTAATTTTATTGATTGCAATACTCGTGTTTTTAAAAGTATTAGGATTTTCCTTATGTTATCTTTCTAGGAGTCGTTTTGTACATTCAATTGTAATACTGTTACTAGTTAGTTTTTTCCTTACAGAATCGGTCAGAACGTAATATAACTATAGGTGTTGTAATACGTATGTTTTTTCAAATAATATACGATGCTGTAAATACACTTACATATGTACGGAAGAATGATAAATTGCATCCGATTTATCGCGAAGTTTACTACGAGCGCGTTAAAAAGATATCCAGAAAATTCAAGTCACTTCTAGTACCGATAAGTAGGTAACACACGTCCGTTTCATATCTTACAAATACATTTGCCCATCAAAGATAAGTAATAGTATTATATAACATATGTACTTCAAATTTTACGAGCGTGTGTTTATTTCTAAATATATTTTCACCGGAACAGACATTCAAACTGGCATTTATAGGGCGAAGTTTATCCAGGACGTCGAGATAGAAAACTATATTGGAAATTGTATTGGGGCCGCTAAACATCGATACATGTCTCTGTAATTTTATGTTCAGATAAAGCAATGCGCTATAAATAAATGGTATATAGTTGCCTACTTAAAATTAAAATAATACGTATTTTATTCGCGTTATTTTTTTATCAAGTCTGTGGCTGTTTGATGGTAATGAACTATTAACATTAGCGAATGTACCAACCTAAGGAAATGTGTGTACCTAACAGTCTGTTTGTTATCACTAGTAATTAATTAGACGCTAATTGGTAGGGTAGAATGTAATAACCTTTATTCTACTGTTAGTTAAATAGTTGGAGTGTGGAGCGTAAAACGTTTTAAATATATTATAAAAAATATATTGTTCAGAACAGCGTACATACATTGTGCGGCCTAACAATAAATCTACAATTTTACAATAACTATAAACGATAATTTTATTATTTTGTTCCTCATATTTGATGGCTAATATATATGTACTAATTTTAAAAAGACAACGTTTGTGAGTTTATATGTAGGAGGTAATCTTCGAAACTACTCATCAGATTTGAAAAATTCTTTCACCAATTGATACTACGTTATCACTGAGTGATATATTTTATTTAAAAAAAAACAGGGTCCCTGCTACAACTCCAGCAATAAGTATAATCCACTGTGTAAATAAAAGATCTAACTCATTACATCGCGTGCGCTGCTAAAACTATTGACGACAGAACAGAATAATGTACTATGGCTTTGTACAAAACAATATTATCTATCGAAAGTTTACCCCGCCTAATTCATATTATCATCATAATAATCATAATTGCACCTGTGCGAAGCCAGGGCGGGTCGCTAGTTTATTATATTTATATATTAATGAAATACCTAGATGTTTGTTAGTATCAATAAACAATTACTGTCTATTAATTTTATGCCTTTGCCAATTGCAATAGACAATTATTGTCTATTAATTATACGCGTATTAGATTGATATTTATTACGATACAGTTTACCAAACGAAAGTTAACTTCACTTCTTTTTTATAAATTATTTTACCTTTATCTTTATAGATAGCAATCACTAGGCAGCGATTTTTCTCTCGGGTTTCCTCTCTTCATGTAATTATTTGTAAATCGAAATAAATGGAGTTACAATATATAAAAATATTGCTTTCAACAAGTCGGCACGCTCTAAATATATACTGTCAAATGTTGTGTATAAAAAAATCTTTTTAAATTCCCTTAAACAGTCATTATACTTGTATAGATTAGACTGAGATAGCCGCAGAACCAGTTTATGTAATTTACATAATTATTACACATTTTTTACATAATTTTAAACTCTACACAGTTGGTACCTTCTCGTCTATCAATGTCAGTATAAGGATATTTCTTTAACATTATTCACAGTAAATCCTTAGTGTACAATGTATTTAAATACAATTCTATAGGTATATGTTTCATTATACTGTAGTATTTGTCGTAAAATAATAATCAATTCCCTCTCGAAGCAGCCTTAGTGTTATTTAGGAGACAGGATGTGTGGTTCAGATGCTATTGAGAGGAGAATTTATTGTTGTTCATAAAACATTAAAATCGTCACTAGAGCCCCCTCTGCTTCTTAGAGTATACTTACGCGTTTCTGAGGTAAAGGTCAAAGTTTGAGTTGCCCGGTTTTCTAGAAACTAAAGTTTATTACGTAAACCCACTTTACACCGCCTTTGGGTGTCGTAAAATTTATCAATTTTGTCAACTTTATTGAGAAATTCATGTGCGGCCATGTTTACGGAGATGTGTAAGAGTCGTAAATTTATTTACGAAGCTGTTTGCGATAATGTCGCCAGATATTTGATTGATGAATCGCATTGAACCGTCCACATCGTTCTGAATGTACTAAAAAAGTGTAAAATCCATTCGCATACTTAAATAAAAGACAAATAAAATCTCTTTAATTGTATTTAAGGTAATAAGTGGCGGTAACTGAAACTGAAGCTTAATCGTTAAAGTACAGATATTGGTGGAATATTTTCGATCACTTGTTTATTCTGGACTGCAAATGTCATTGTGAACTTGAACCCATTGTTACGTTGCACAAATGCACGATTAAATTGTAGAATACAAATTCTGTTTAATTCAGGAAATACCGATATTTTGATTTTTTTACTTTTTTGACGTTTAATCTAAAATTATAGAATTTGACAACAGTGTCTAATCAAGTGCATCTAAGTATATAATGAGAGAATGTATCAGTCACGTACCTACCTATCTATGAATAATAAATGATGAATGATGATGAATAATAATGAATAATAAATGTTTATGAGGTTTTCAACTGCTTCGCATCAAACTACATATAAGTTAATAGTTGAAAGGCTGTAATATATTATTCATAGGAGAAAGGAAACATTGTCAATGGATAACGAGAAAGGTCTCACTTTACGTAAATAGTGCAATTAATATTCCCCACGCTCCAGACATAATAATTCATTAGAAGCGCTCGACAAAACGTCTGCGATTGTTACGGCTGGTGGCAGTAAATAAATCCAGCCGCCTACGATCTTTCAAAAGTTACCATAGACAAGGTCCGGAGTGCATTTTGTTTCACCATTTCCACCAGACAGTCAAGGACAGATTTATGCGTCCCTCTATCATCCTACGCAATCCTAGTTTGTAACTAGTTATCCTCCGAGATGATTACACTATCTACTTAATCAAACTATACAGTGTTTTGTTTTTTATTGATATCACATTATACAGTACAGAGACACAAACCTTATCTTATCTGTAGAGTTGTCATCACAAATCAAATAGGTCTCCCACGTCATCCGCTGACATTACGCAATCAACTTTAAACTGTCGTTGACATAGCTGATATTTTCTTCAGGAGCTTAATGTCTGTGAACCCACACATTAAAAATATACATATACATAAAATAAACTAAATCAGCAGTAACGAACCAATATTTTATAACGTAAAGAATATCGTTTATTTTGTTTGTTGACTTGCTATAACAGCTAGAACTATGTATAATAAGACTGGAATATTAAACCTTTGATTATTTATTATTTGAAACTACATATCTTTACAGTAACGGACGTATTATAATAATTTATTGAAATTATCTTTGGAATTAAGGCCAATTCTTGATTTAGTGATTGTCTTCTCGTTGTATCTCTTCAATCAATCAATGGATTAACCCGTCAAATCTAAAGCGAATCTATTGTATAAAAATTGCCTAAGTGGCCTTGCTGCTTGCTTGCCCGATTTGATACCAGTAATTACAATTTGGATACCTATCAATTTGATTTTTAACCAATATTGATTGAGCTATAAAATTTGCTTTTTAAACTAGCGTCTGTCTCAAGAAAAACTTCTTTAAAAATTACTTTTCAAACAGGTTAAGAAATTTGGCTGACCTGAAAAGCTTACATGCAAATTTATCTATAAATGTTGTTAGGCATTTATATAAAAATAATATTAAAAATACGTTACGTTATGTTTTAAATAACGTTAAAACAATTTAATCGCCTGGCATTATCTCGATTGATTGTTGGCATATCTTCTAGGCAATTTCAAAAAAGACATTTATATTCATAATTTATAAATTACAAAGCTGTAAATAAAATGGGATTTCTAATTTTATAGGTCCATTTTAGATCATTAAATGCGCCAGCACTCGTAAACGCAAGAACGCATGTTTCTCCGCAGTTCGATCATTACGATCTTCACTTTAACTTTGTGGTGACCTAATATTCATAGTTTGTATGTAATGAAAATATAATCTACCCAGACGCAGAGCAAACAAATGAGCTCATCACACAATTTTTGTCCTGAGTGGGAATCGAACCCACTATCTCCTGTTTAGCAGTCAGTTTGTCCTAGATCAAAAGGCCAGATAATCTGTTCTGCAATATTCAAAAAGAAATTTCACATATTTTAGTAATAATATCAATAGATTTATAATACGCATTGTCTACACCTAATTTCTACTGGCGTATATAATTTGGTGATCTTTTCGAACTCATTCTCCATATGTAAAGTGAAACATTAAATAAAATCCTTTATCTGAGTTGGAAACCAGTTAGTCGAATATTAATTGTGCACATTTACACCTGTTTCGTCTCAAGTGTGATAGTGACAAAACAATTCAGTTTATACAAATCGATTTGTGTCGCTTGATTAGCGTTTTTTATACATATGCAATATTAATAATGATTTAAGTTGATCGGTCAATTAAATTGACGCACGCTTACAATGCGGAACGCGAAATAAAACGTTACCGATCATATCAGTTTAATATCAAACTAGTTGTCGACGTAATCAATTACGTTTTATAAAAAAAAAACGTGAAATTTACTGCCCATGTCTGGATAAGAAAACTTTGTGCGTCATAAACATTCGCCAAGGCTAGCCTTTCTTCTTTTAGCGAACATTTACGATGTAGGAAGTGTTGAACAGCATAGAATGCTTAATGAAAAAAACATTTCACGAGTTGTATTGACGGGAACTCCACTAGTTGACCTTTGTAAAAGTGCACGTGCGACGTAAAACAAGTGATACGAGTATTGTATATTGACTTGTGAGATGCATCGCAATATTGTAAATTACTCATTCTCTGTGTAGTGGTTCAGTTGAGCCAGAAGTTGTAGGATCTATTCATCAGCAAATCTAATATACAAATAATAGAATATTAACAAGACAATCATTACGTACATAAAACAGTATAATTTACTAATTCCCGTCGACCCGAGCCGAGGTTCGAGCCTCGCAGGAGGCGCCCTCGGATCGAGCGCACAGCCCATCGTCCTCTTCTTCG
>DWDX01000559.1:0-25319 GCA_018245675.1 Agara michaeli
TTATATGTATAATAACATCCATTATATAGCAGAGAAATACTGTTATTTTTGAGGTTTCTAATGTGATGTCGTAAATATTTGCATTTTTTGCGGCGGGGGCGGGACGGAATCGCGGGCAAAAGCTAGTTATTAATAAAACAATTCTAATTTGAGTTTGTGCGGTGTGCGACTGTCATCTCACCCAAGCGCTGCCCCCGATGGAGGCCGGCATGGCCATGTAGCAGTCGAACTCCTTCTTGTCCATGCTGAGCGACTCCGCCGATAGATTCTCAATGAAGGACACCGCACAGCACTGAACGACAATTAATTAATTTATTTATTTATTTGGTTGACAACATACTGCACACTATTACATTCACATAATATCAATGAAATATAATTTTCCTGCCGAGTGCCAGGATAATGACAGGCGACGACATCGCGCTTGAATAACATAAAAGACAAAGACAAAGAGGTTTTTTTGGACAAATATGGGTACATATAAACATGTTACAGGATTATTAGTTCAGGCCATATTTTGCCTTCTACGGCGGACAAATTTAAGAAATGGAAGTAAAACTATCGTAAAATAGTTATTCATTGTTAACAAATTATTACACTAAAATTCACACACATGAAGATATCTAAAATAACCACAAAAACGTGACTCTGGTTCTCTGGACATTTGTTTTAAAACCATGTCAATAAAATTCAGAATACAATTTTTTTCCGACCCTCTTGTTGGTCCACAGCTGAACCGGGTCTCCTCTCACGATGAGACGGATTCGGGCCATAGTCCGCCACGCTGGCTGAGTGCGGATTGGTATACTTCACGCACCACAGAAAATAATATATAATTTATAACACCTCTAAGGTGTGCAGGTTTCCTCACGATGTTTTCCTTCACCGTTATAGCGAGTGATATTCAAATTTCACTAATAAACCGCACGTAATAGATCAGCGGCGCGTGCTGGGATCGAACCCGGAGCACCCGTGGTGGGAGGCTGAATTCAAAACACTAGGCCATCACTGCTTCGGCAAAATACAAATGCAGAAATGAAATACGAGAACAACGGATGAACATGTCCAGTACCAGGTTGGTGAAGTAGTAGCCCGCCTCGCCCGTCATGAGCCGCGGCGCGTTGCAGAAGCGCGTCACGAAGTTGATGTTGCTGACCAGCCGCGGGGGGTTCGCCTTCAGCACCTGCGTCGTGCGCACGCCTTCAAATACACATCTCATTAAGCTGATACTACACGCCGAGTGAGCGTTACACTGAACACCCACAGGCCATGGATACAATGAGTGTGGCCCCTTTTTTTTTAACAGACTTCAATAAAAGGAGGGGGTTCTCAATTCGTCTGTATTTTTAACAAATTGTGCTACAATATATTTTTTCCACCCGTTATATTGGTCTACCGCTGGACCGGGTCTGCTTTCGTAGTGACAAGGCTTCAGGCCATAGTCCACCATGTTGGCGAAATGCGTATAGGTAGACTGCACACAGCTCAGAAAACATTATATACTTTATAACATTTACAGATATTTATATTTATATTTCTAAGTAAATATATTGTTTATTGTATGTCGATGTGTCCCATTGTGATGAGTAATGTTTCTATATCTGTAATCGTCGTTAATTTTTCTATGTGGATGTGTAAAAATTGAAATGTATGAACAAATAATAAATGAACGCATGAAACGACTGTTGAAAGACTGAGATGAACGAGGCGAACGGAGCGAGCGGAGTGGGCGGCTCACGGTGAAGATGAGCGCGGGCAGCAGGTCGTCGGCGGAGGCGGGCGCGTGCGCGCCGCCGCACAGCGCCAGCACGTGGCGGCACGCGCGCCGCACGCGCTGCAGCTTGCCGCCCGGCGACGTCGCGCTGTCCATGCCCAGCAGCTCTGCGACACACACACGGCGCGTTACACACACGGCGCGTTACACACACGGCGCGTTACACACACGGCGCGTTACACACACGGCGCGTTACACACACTGTGCTTTCTTACACTTAAAAGTCATTTATTATTGTACGGTTATTGCTCGTACACATAGTTATTATGCATTGACAATTTAGCATACTATCGGTCCATCTGGAGAGCAAGAAACAACAAACGCGTCGGCCGGTTACCGTTGATAGCTTTGTAGAGCAGTTGGCGGCAGTCGGCGCTGGTGCGGTCCAGCCGGCACTCCAGGTGGCGCTCGCCCACCCAGCTCAGCTGCTGGATGCGCTCGAACATCGCGCGGTCCAGGCGCTCGTCGTCGGTGCCGCACGGGGAGAACACTATCGACGGTAGACTGGAAACAAATCGATAATGATAAGAGCCAATCTACCGACAAAGTGACTTTTCTTGATGTGTGGTCAGGGATCGCTAAACAGGTCGACAGTGGGTTCGAGTGTCCCCAGGACAAGCATTCGTGTGATGAGCACATTTGTTTGTACCGTGTCTATGTGTAATTTTCTATACAAGTATTACACAGTATGCTCATGAGTTGTCCAGTTACCAAACCAAGGGTAAATAATTTGGAGTCGCAAATCATTATTATTATCATAATCATTAACAATGATTATCAACTGTGTCTACGAAGGGTATTATCCAACGTCGATATAAACCTTATGGACAAATAAAATATTTGAAGTTCAATCTAGAATTCGGTTTGCACAGTGAATCGAGGTGAAATATCAGCAACTCACTCGTGCAAGTACGACATGGCGTGCTTCTCCACGAAGTCCACCAGCTTCTCCCTCGTCTCCGGGTCCACGTTGGCGTAGTGCTGCGACGTCTCCATATACTTCATGAACCGCTGCAACAGTTGAAATAACCTTGCACACGCTGAGCATCGTTCATACTTATATAATCTATTTATTAATTTACATTCTATTTGTACTTTGTTGATATGATTCTAAGGCAGTGTTAGAATAGTGGTTTGAAATTCGGCCTCCGAGAGGGCCCGGGTTCATTTTAAATATCACACGCTATACCGGTGAAGAAAAACATTCAGGGGAAACCTAACATCTAGAGCGTGTTAAGAAATCCGCACTTGATCAAAGAGCTTCTCGCTATGAGAGCAGCAGACCTGTGTCCAGCAGTGGACCATATGAAGGTATCAAAAAACAAGTATATAATCAATGTGAACCCACTTGGTACTGTCTCTGTATCCGCTCGGACAGCTCGTCGACGGTGAGCAGGTTGAAGCAGTGGATGACGTCGGTGATGAAGCCGTGCACGAAGCGCCGCGCGTCGCGCTCCGCCCCCTGCGGCAGCTGCGGGAAGCGCGCGCGGAACTCCGACTTCATCTCCTCGTGCACCTGTTCCGGCACCTTGAACTGCGGCGGCTTGCGCTCCGCCGACTGTTCTTGCTCCTCTGTGTGAGATGCCACACAACAAAATTTAAAAAACCTTCAACACACTTTCTTCAATCAGATATATTTCTTCAATTGAAGCAGGGTCGGTCTTGACCACTGCTTTTGCAAAAGAGCACTTGCACTTATGGCTTAAGCTAATCATTTGTTTTTGTATATCTATATTTATGGCTTTTGTAACTATATTTGGTTTGTTTTAGATTGTTTTTTCCCATTTCCTCCACTCATCCTTGTTTACGTTGCTTTGTTAATTTTCCAAAACTCAAGGTGTCTCTATTGCCGATCTAAGCTAATCATTATAAATGCCTGAACGAGCCAGCTATGCTCGGTTTAGCCGGGACTTATAGGTTTGATACCCGCTCGTGACAAATATTTGTGTGATAAATCCAAGTACATCTTGCGTGTGGGTGTAAAATTATGTATATAAATAGTTATTTTGAAAGTCTGCTTTTCTATAGTAACATTTGCCTAGTCTGGTACGGAAGACCCTATTTCAGTAGACCCCAGACATTATTATCAGTAGTAATGACCTGTATTGCTTTTTTTGAAAACAGCGAATTTGAGTAGGTTAGCCTTCTTCAGGGTCTCGCTCTGGCGCAGTCTCTTCTCCTCGAACTTCGAGAACGACGAGTGCGACGCTAGCTTCAGACCTCGGTCCGGCTTCTTCTGCTCTGGCTTAGGAAGAGTTCCCGATGACGCCTTCTCTGCTTTCTCTGTTTGAAACAAAAACCCATTTAATAATATAATTTATGGATGCAACTTTAACTCTCGATTAATTTCTCTTAACTTCATTCATGTATCTTTGCTTTAATTAACTTTTTTATATCACATCTAACACCTATTTGCCATAAGTGCAGGCAAACACTAAATACTTTCACTAGCTAAAGTCCTAAAAAGCTTTTTTCATCTATTTCACTTCCGTTAAAGTGATCATATATGTTCATCCATTACAGTCTCTTTCGCCCCGGCTTTCTAGTATGTGTCCAATTTGACATATTTTTAAATAAACACAACACAACGTTGTCAAAATCATTAGTCTATAATTTTTAATTAAATCACCACATCAAACACAAATCCCCCGCTTTATCAACAATATTTTTCCGAATTAACCTTGGTTATATTATCACGTGTTATGTCAATTTTTTTTATCTAAACATGCATTTAGTGATAGTGTGTTGTTACAGTACGAACCAAGGTGAAGTTCAGTTATTATAGAATGACCGTTTTTAATATACGGACTGATGTAAAGACCAATAGATGCGGAGGCCCCCAGAATTATTTTTAAAAACTATTCTGCTTTTACTTCTCTTCTCTGTTAGGCTTTTGTCACCTTTCATGAAAAGGCTATAAGATTTAGTCTACCGTGCAGGCCCAGTGTAAGTCGGTGACACGACACATTATAATCATCATTAACAACGGGCCTGAGATATTTAAAAATTAAAATTCACTTGCTATATTGGTGAATAAAAAAAAACATAGTGAGGAAACTTGTCATAGGTATTTGCCAGGGTTTGCACCGCTGCATTTAGATAATAATTGGTAATGATATATAAAAACTAGAATTTTCATTTTAAAATGATCACACACTGCTATTTTTTTATATCATGCGATAGTGTTTGGCTGCGATACCCCCTGATTGTATCAAAAACACTTTTTCAAAATAAAAATATAAGCATGTTATTAATAGTAATTTAAAAACATTGGACAAGTTTGTAAGGACAGAGATATTCTGCACTCTGTGCCATCTGCCTACCCCATCAGGGACCGGGTGTGATGGTATTATGTAGCAAGAGAGCATCTAGCAGTCACAAATAGCCACTAGCTGCAGGGAACACCTACAATTGACCTTCGACTGAAGAAATGGACCCGTTAATGTAAATTAATGCAATCTAGATTTTTCACCTTGCAAAAAGATAGAGATATATTCCAACGGCTGACAGCCGACCTACACTAATTGGAGAGGCACTTGAAAAAGATGTTAAGCGGAATATTCATTGATTAGTATTCCACGTTGATAGTTAAAACGATATAGAAACCGATTTTCTTGTATCAGACTCACCGGCTCGCCTCTGTCGATGTAGCTGTTCCCAGTGACACTTGGAACAGTAGCCCTGCCACTGTGTGTTGCCAAAGTAGTCACACCCATTCTTGCACATCAGGTCGCTCTGGTCAATTCTCAACGATGGCATCTTGGACACAATCATGTACTTGTAAGACCTTTGCAAATTCGGTCCGTACCACATTTTTTATCACACAAAGACTAGCAAAAATTTAATCAACTAAGCCAATTTAAATGTTTAAATAGTCTCTTCTAAATGGCTTTGAAAAATAATTTTATATCTTCAATAACAAGTTATTATTTACTTCTAAAGTCAATTTCAAGGCTACACGTTCAAAGCAGCTTGAAATATGACTCGTGTGAATTTTTATACAATTCGACACTTACAACGATAAAGAGCTCGTTATAAAAATTTTAGACCGTTGCACTACAATAACGGCGCCGTTGAACGACCCGCGCCGTTATATAGGCTACGCTTATCACCATCATACTTGAGGCTATCGTCGATAACTTCATAAAACCATATAAATGTATGTAAAAAATATGCATTGAAAACAACAAAAAACTGGACCAAAACTCACCTTACAGCACCTTCAGCACAATACACAATAGAATTATTTACATCAGTTCGTCAATTAATCTACAATTAAACTGTGGAAATTACAAAACAATATAAGAAAGACAACTATGTAAACATTTTCATTCCATATATTTCGACAAATTAACTTTTCAACTTTTGACAGTGGACGTCATTTTATTACTGACAATTCCTGGCAATTTTTTTCTACATTTCTACAGATTTTTACTAGGTATTATACAGCCAGTTATAATAAAATGATAGGCAACTTTCGTCATTCAATAAACTGTTTTACAAATATTCTACATACAGCATTATTTAGTCCGTTTGATAAAGATTAAAACATTGATATTATGCCACCCATTCTTGACTATAATCGCATTACATGTTAATATTTCCCTCACACAATTCAATTTTTTTGATATAAACAAACACGTTTAATTTTTACATAGTTTATTACAATGGATTAGTTCGCATTTTTCTGAAGGTCAGGTTAATCCTAGCGCCGGACATTTTTTTACGCGTGGGCAAACTGTGGTACCATACTTCATTAGTCGGTGGGTTCATAAGCAGAACGCTACCGTGTTCTAAATTTATAGTCTCTGAAACAAAAAATGGTCTTTTATTAACTTATTCTCTAATATGTAGCATAGTATATTTTACTTAGAGAATAGCAATCCAGTTTTGTTATATTTATAATAACAAACAAATGTATAACATTTTAAAATAAATCTCAATGTCTCTTTGAAGTATATTGAAACTGTGAAATCGTTACCATAGCAATTCTTACTTAAAACATTGTAACATTGACAAACTAACAAGATCAAATGCATAAATACTGTACAATTCCTTGAACGCGACATGGATTACATGCAAATATCGGATGGACAGTACACTAAAACGATTTACACAATGGTATGTATGATTTTCATAAACGTAAATGTTACGTGGGCTTTCGTGACCGTCCGAAAGATGTTCGTTATTTACTTGTTTCGTCCCGCCGATAAACAAATTGTAAGTAGAAAAGAAATCCTATCGTTTTCGAGTCGAGACTATAACATAATACATAAGTAATATTATATCGATCAGTCTAAACTTTCGTGACACAATCTTTGTCTATTCCGTGAAGGCCAGAAGGGTGAACGATAGATAACAAATTCAAGGCAAAAGATGTGGCGTTTTACCTACTCCATAACAAAATAATGGTAATCTAAAATTACATAACGGCCCTACCTTGCACCGTTAATATATCACATACACCACACCCATGCGGAAATATATTTGGCAAGTAGGGACATTTCGCAATAACGATAAACGAAAATTATTTACGAATTGCGCGCCCGTTTAACGAGGAAGCATAGATAAGTGTAACGGCGTCAAGATAACAATAATGCAATAAAATTTATTATCGTGCGAATGCAAAAAACGACGTGAATATCAATTTTTTACATATTTACCGGTAATAAAAAAATATTGTACCGAAATAGTAACGATACACCGAATACACAAAACGTGGTAAAAAAATATGAAGTGTTAAATTTATGTCGAAATCTACGTTAAATGTAACATGTTTGATGCAATTGTTTTATTAACCTTTTTTGGTTTATAATTTTTTGTGTACTTCAGACTTAACGTTAGAAACTCGGGTCATAGTCTTACCGCATTTTTGGACAGTCGGCTATAAGCAAAAGTATTGCGCCAACAAATACCTATTACAGCAAAGACCGTCTTGTATTGTCCTGTTGATCGTTTTCACGTGCCCCTGATGATTTGAATGCAGTTATTGAGTGATATATCAAGCAGAGCTGACACATAAATACATGCGATTATTTGGCGACCTTGGGTCCAATGTCATTCTCAATATCTATATCAGGACTATGGGTACTGTATTTTTATTAACATTGAGTGTTTGGCCGGGATTTCTAACTTCGACAAATACATTTGCGATAAGCACAAGTTTAAGCTCAAAGATAGAACGTGTTGTTTTGCCTTTTTCCTCTTTTCGTACTTCTGGACACGGGAACTATGCACATAATGAGAGGGTTTTAGGCCTTAGTCCTCCAAGCTGGTCAAGTGGGTATCGGCAGACTTCACACACCTCAGAAAATATTACATATCTTATAACATTCCTACAGTGTGCAGATTTCCTCGCGATGATTACCTTCACCGTTATAGCGAGTGTATATTTAAATTTCAAGTTATAATCTTGACTTACAAGACTTGTTCTGTCTGCGCGTGTAAAATGATTGCCTAGTATCAGATGTTCACGTGTAATTTATCTTGAAATATTAGTAATGTTATATAATAACGATGTAAGCGGCTGTTAAGTTGGGACACTCCAATGACTTATATTGCGTGTGAAAACCGTTTACGTACGTATATTGACTTATCACATAATATCTCTTAAAGATATCGTTAATAACGACACTCGTTAGATGCACGCCGGCGGTGACGTCCCTCCGTCCCACTTATTTGAATAATCTCTCTATCTATTCAGATTATCGTGTCAGCGTGGTCGGATATTATTCTAAATTTGTTTTACGGTACAAATGCAAGGATTAAATGTGCAGAAACTAAAATCTCTCGATAAGCGCCATAAATGTTACAACGGCTTTACTTTTGATCGTAAATCATAAAAAAAACATTGTTACAGATAAAGGAATCGAGATACGAAGATGCAATTAAAGCGCTCAATGACGCTATTAATTTCAATCCAAATCGTGCCGGGCTTTCGCTCCTCGGTTACTGTTACTTCAGGACTCAGTCTTTCGTCGAGGCGGCGAATTGCTACGAGCAACTGGCAGCGATGCACCCGGACGTGCCCGAGTACAGACTTTACTTCGCTCAAGCGTTATACGAGGCTTCCATGTTCGATGAGGCTTTCAAAGTCACCGTGCAGGTCGCGGCACCGGAATTGGAAAGGAGAGTGATCAAATTGCAATCGGCCATTAAATACGGGGAAGAGGATATTATAACTGCTAAAGGTTTATTAGATTCGTATCCGCAAGACGATCCCGACAAGGATATCAATATGGGATGTCTGCTATATAAAGAGGGTCAGTATGAGGAGGCGTTGCAAAAATTTTCGAGAAGTCTGACCATTTTAGGTTTCAATGCGCATTTACATTATAATGTCGCGTTATGTTACTTCCGACTCAAGGAATATCCTCAAGCGCTAAAGCACATCACTCTGGTAATCGAAAGAGGTATTCGCGATCATCCAGAGCTCGCAGTGGGCATGCAAGCCGAAACGTCAGAGGTGAAATCTGTTGGAAATACTTTAACATTACACGAAACGGCGCTGACTGAAGTCTTCAATCTCAAAGCCGCTATTGAGTATCAATTGAAGAATGTGGAAGCAGCAAGAGAAGCGTTAGCTGACATGCCTCCAAGACACGAACACGAATTAGATGCTGTAACTTTACACAACTTAGCGCTCACGTCGATTGACGTTAAACCTACGGATGGATTCGAGAAATTGCATTTCTTGCTCCAACAAGACCCATTTCCCACCGAAACGTTCGCTAATTTACTGCTTTTGTATTGCAAGTTCGAATACTACGATCTGGCTGCAGACGTCTTAGCTGAAAACGCCCAATTTACTTACAAATATCTCACTCCGTACTTGTACGACTTCCTAGACGCTGTAATTACAAGTCAGACCTCACCCGAAGAGGCCTTTCAGAAATATGAAGATATAGCCTCTAAGCATGCCGAACAGCTTAGAAAGCTTACTAAAGTTGTCCAAGAGAGCCGTTCTCAAGGTGATAATGACCAAGTGAAAAAAGCTGTCGTCGAATACGAGGAAGCATTAGAAAGATATATACCAGTTGTGATGGCTCAAGCGAAAATATATTGGGACATGGAGAATTACGGGCAAGTAGAGAAAATTTTTCGTAAATCAGTGGAATTTTGCAACGAGTCAGACATTTGGCGTCTCAACGTCGCGCACGTTTTGTTCATGCAAGAAAACAAATACAAAGAAGCGGCCAGCTTCTACGAGCCCATCGTGAAGAAACAGTATGACAACATTCTGGATGTGAGCGCGGTGGTTTTGGCCAATTTATGTGTTTCCTACATAATGACATCACAAAACGAGGAAGCTGAAGATATCATGAGGAAGATAGAAAAGGAGGAGGAGCAGCAAATATTTGAAGACCCGCAAAAGAAATTTTATCATCTATGTATTGTGAACCTTGTGATTGGAACCCTATATTGCGCGAAGGGTAACTATGAATTTGGCATTTCCAGGGTGATAAAATCCCTGGACCCGTTCAATAAACGACTGGGCACCGACACGTGGTTTTACGCTAAGCGATGTTTTATATCATTCCTGGAGAATCTGGCGAAACACTTGATCGTGGTTAAGGATAACACCATAAAGGAATGTTTGCAGTTCCTCGAAGGCTGCGAATCGTACGGCAGGCGCGTGAGCACTGTCATTGGAAATCCCTTTCAGGAGGAAGACGTGAACATCAAAGCGAAGCAGACGGTCACGCACGAAGCGAGACTATTGCGTTACATGTTTTATAAGCTGCGTAATATCGATGATTCTGTAACTATAAATAAGTATGAGGATTTAAAGTGATTAAATGCATTTACCCGATGGGATGTCTTTCTTTTTGGGGCCTGGTTTCCTTGCGTCCTTGTGCTTCAAAACGAACGGCCTCTCTTGACCTAACGAGACGGATGCTATGGCGTAATCCGGATCTAATTCGGGTTCATTGTCCCTGTGTTCCCCCATGTGGTCATGACCGTTTCTGTACCTGATATAAAATCAAGATTAGATTATAACGTTTATTGCGACAAGTGAATTCCACCGTGATTTTTTTAATAGAAAAGATTATATCTTTAAGTTTAATTACTATATCTACGTACTCAAAAATATTGTTAAACCAGATTAGATGCTATGATGTATGTAAGTAAGTATTCATTTTGTTTATTCTCAAAAAATGTCGCACTTGTTAACCAATACAAAGTCGTATTTAACTCCCTTCAATTTAAAGAGGAAGTCTCGGAGTGCCAGTACGGGAACCGGCCAAGGCAGTGCTGGTACTGTGATGCCGGAATACGTGTAAGTGATGCCAGGGTCGCCAAACGCCACTTGCTGACGAGGCAGAGGATACACTTTGCCGAAAACCCTAAGAATTACAAAAGAAAACGTTCGGAAAATATGTTAATAAATCTTCATCATCATACGGTTGCGAATTAGGTCGAAATATTTTTTTGTTAACTATTGAACACGATTCGTAGAGATAAATTTTATCAACAACGTGTAATTTAAAAAAAATACTTTTTGCATTATTAATATTGGTATGGCCTGTGAAAGGGCAGAAATTATTTCATTAACAACTATGATATGACTCGATTAGTGCTAAAACTGCTACTGAATACGCTCCATTTTACACCGAGGAAGCAACGGCTGACGTCGAAATAACGAACGTTTTTTTACGTAGCATTTAATAATTGTATGCTTCCATATCGCGACTATAAATATAAAACATAGCCCTTTTTTAAGCAACAAAAAATACATATTTATTCCGTTTAAATCAGTAAATATGTTCAGAGAAAAACTTACTTTATTTTTGCTAGATCTCCTGTAAAATATTCTAACGTCTCTTCTAGCTCCTTGTATAAACTTGTGGCTATTGTTTTTGGTATCGGCACGGAGTAATCTAGATCAAGCCCTTCTTTCTGTATATGATTCCATGTATGTGTACTTAAATCTATGCCTTGAAGATTACTCGACATTATTATTATAGATCCTATTTCGGGTAGTTAAGAATCCTTGATAGCAACACCATCAATCAAAAAAAATGCATATTATGTTATATCAAGATTATAGAATGTGGAAACTAAGTGTGTATTTAATCAATTGACACTATACTTTTACTCTTTGGGCTGTCAGTTTATTGTACCAGCGATAAAACTTTATAAAATTATTGTTGAAGTTTCTTAACTCGTATAATTCTTCTTTATATCCTTGACAGCCCGCTCTGATGTGGAAGTCGTCAAGTTCGAGTTTACCCAACAATCAATAAATATTACCAAATAAAAAAACTAAATTGAATACAAAAAATTTATTTTCTCAAATTATATCTTTAAAAAAACATATAACTGTTATTAAAACAAAAATAGTATCACTCACTGAGCAACACTGGCGTGCTTGATGTAGAAACATGCGAAAAATTTTGATTATTCTGTAGAAATTTTTGGAATGCTTGCGATCCAGTTAAAAACCTTGTCACTGGATATTCCATTCTTACATACTGTTCCTGTTGTACTGTTACAGTTGAAGAATATACGTCGTAAAGCATCTTCTCTGAGCTGTAAAACGAACAAATTTATCGTGTATAAAAAATCTGCGTAAAAATGACAAATAATAAAAAGGACACTTCAAAGTACAACGCTGATAAAAATAGTTATAAATATTAATTACTTTTCAAAATCTAATAAACAGTCTTTGTCATGGTATACGGAATACTTTCTTATTCTTCTAATTATGTCACCCTTATCGATATCAGAGTCATAGTCATATTCGTATAATTTTTCTATTAAACCATCTTTATCTTTCACGGTACAAATACATTCTCCAGGGAGACCCTTTAGTTTTGGAGCATCAGTAAGCAGGTCAATACGAGATTCATCCGGCAGAACTTCTGCTACACTATTGCCTGCCTCTAAATTGAGATATTCAAAAGAATCTTGACGGGATGTCGACGCTCCAGAAGATCTTTGTAAGAATGTTCGTATTTCTTCGTTGACGTCAGAGTTTAATAAGTTGTCTCTAGTTCGTACAATAAAACGACTGCAATATGCTTTTAATTCACTGTTTGTCGATAGATACACTTCATTTACTAAGCCAATGAGGTTTTTTTCTGCTGTCTCTTTTTCTTTACGTAACTTTTTCAGACGTGCTTTTAGAAAAATATTCTCTTGGTGTGTAATCAAATACAAATGTTGATAATTAACGTACTTGGAGCGATTTTCTTTCAATTGTTTTTGTGTATCTTCAATATGTCGCAAAAGTCTGCTTTTGGCTTTCGATTCCATTTGATATAGCATTCTAATATTTTTATTTTCACGAATCACAGTAATAAGAAGTTGACCCAAGTTCTTCCTTTCCTCTCCGTATTCTTTGATTTTTTTAAACAATTCAAAATGTATCTTAAGATGACTTCGAAGAGTTTTTCTTTTCGATAAATAGTTCTCTATGGATTTTTTGCAATATTCCCAGAATTTTAGTGTAAATTTTATAATGGCAACACTAATGGTTAAGGCGGTTCTTCTAAATTTCATGTTGTATTTTAAAAACTTTGCGGCGCACTTATTGATGTGAACCATCTTCGTTCTTGTGTACAACAAAATTTCATTTTTCCTGTTAAATACGGATACTGCAAGTGCCCCAGCAAAAAACATAGCGTAGTGGAGCAAAGCCGTACTCTGTTGTTCATTATGATCAATTGATTTTCTCCTACTTGTGTCGTGTCTAATGAATGCACTACTAATATTTTCAGATTTAAATAGATTTATGCTGAAACCTGAGACAAGAAATGGTAAATTTCATATGTATTATCCATTAACAGGAAAGAATTAAATGAATTTTCTACTTATATCAATAATTTCCTGAATAAAACTGTTGTTTGAGATTATTCTACCTTGTTATATTTAAGTTATTATATATTTGTACGCGGGTATTTAAATAAATGTATCACATTGACCACTTAGATGATTGTAATTGATGACTAAATCCTATCGATAGATTTAATTGTCGGGGGGCCTTAGGTACGTAGATATATCTTTTGTACTCACCTTTGTATGGATTATGTTTACTTCGATTATTATAGTATAACAAGTCAACACAACATACAGCCACCCACATGGCCAAAGACAAACCTATTAACCACCTCAGTGCTAAATACATTGTAAGCGCTTAGCACCGTTATTGCTTATGTAACATTTTTAACTTTATTTCTGCACCGTGAATTTTAAACATTATAATGAAAATATAATATATTATATTTGTAGTATATCGAAACTATATTACTATATTGAAACCATATAATGTAATAAAAGATGACAATAAATTACATACACACCAATATTGACACTATTCATCACTTTTTTTTGTTAGTAGCCAGTGACACCAGTGTTATTTTTATGTTGGTAGAAAATAAAATTATCTGTAACATGGATTATAAAAATATATCTATGATATTTTTGTCTAATATGGAAGAAACATTTAGGATTTTCAAAATGTCAGACGTTAATAAAAACATCAATCTTATCATGGTTTTATTAGTTCTACATATAGCTTAAATTCTCAACATAATATTAAGTCAATCTGTATAATTTAATATCATAAAATATTAATAAATAGGTATGTGGTAGAAAAGTGAAAGTTTCTAGGAGTGCAGCTAACTGCTGGGGAGAATATAAAAAGATGTTGTTATTATGAATCTTTTAATTTAAATAATCTTCTAAATTTAACTTGTAATGCGAGTCCTAATAAGGTTATATTCTTTTTGTACCATTCCATGTTGTAATTGATGTGCGCTTTCCAGTTTTTGTCTAAAAATGCTTTATAAAAAACACTCATTTCATCCGCAGTTAAGTTTGATTTTCCTTCTGGAAGATTGTTCTTTAAATATTCGTCTCTTTCCTGAAAAAGGAATAATCTAATTATTATAGAAAATTACTCTTGTGTGTTCAATGTTGCATCTCTATTTTTATTATATTATGTTAGTACTACTTTTGATTAATTTGATTTTTTGATTAGTAATTAGTTACCTTCGTATTTAATATATAGATTTCAATTAACAATAGCACATTAATGCAAACAGTTTTGAATCATACAAGGTTTTACATGTTTTGCCAAGTGTAGATCTTCACAATAGTGTATGATGTACATGTTTACAAACACTATGCAAAATCTATTACATTGTTTTAAGCTCACATTTTATGCATTTTAAATTTACAATCTTTGACTACATTGTAACTAAAAATCATGTGATCAATATGTAGGTAGATGCCCAAAAGAAAATATTCCAAGGCCATGTGCAATGTTGTGCAATCTATCAGCATACAACATATATTCGTAAAAAATTAATACTCCATAAATGAAAAAAACTGATTACATAAATTTACCTGGAAAAACCTTGAATTGTGCTGCGTCCAAAAATTTTGATTCCAATCTTGAACTTCACTCCTCATCTCTCTATACTTCTTTTCTAGAACACTTTCGTCTTTTGATTTCTTGAATATCACCTTCCGTAAGTTGGACACGGGGTCTGGTGGACCTACCATGTCACTTGTGATCTTGTGGGGGTTCGGAGGTTGTGCTGACTTCATGTCCGGCGTACTGCTCGTTTGCCGTATATACAGTAACAGTTTGGGCCTACTGGCCACGCATATTCGTTGAGACATTTTAATACAAACGTTCTCTTTCAAGTACCTACATAACTATTATTTTTTATCATAAACACTGCGGCTTAAAGTGACATTGACATTCAAGCAAGCAAAATGTCATTTATTTTATTTCAAAACAGCTGATTTTTTTACGTAGAGCTGAATGTCCTATATTTCTTTCTACTTCAAAATTATGTAATATATAAGTAAAAAAAGCATTTAGATCATACCCCAAATGATGTATTTAGGTTTATTCTTATTAATGGCTATGCGACTTTTGTAGAGGATTTTATATCTGATTACAATTTGATAGATATCTTAGGAAAATCATTTATCATGTTTAAATGCCTTTTACGATTTTTCATTTTCATTTTACTATAAGGTCGCAGGTTCTTTATTTTGAACTCAGGACATATTATGCTTCAATTCTAAATATTCTAGATCTGTTTTTTTTCACCTATATTTTAGTGAGTCTATGTTAGTGTGTCAGTGTCACATGTCATGAAGAAATCACGAAGTGAATTTTCTTCGAGCACTGAATTATGTAAAAGCAGACCGATATCAGTAACTGCTCGTACATATTTGTCAGTTTTGAAAAGTAAATAGTTTAATTTATTGCATTTTGTTCACGAAACGAACATAGGATTATAAAATGGCTCGAGGTAAAAAGAACGAAGTCGAAGATGAATATTCAGCGAAGTTGGACATGTGTCTTACGGACGGAATTATAAAAACAGGTTTTTATTTTATAAACATTCTATTCTGTACAGAAATTGTATCTTATTATATAAGGCCATTAATATAAGGCATAAAGCTAATATGTTCTTGTCAACATTGTTCTTAATTTTTTGTAACTATTTGAAATAAAAGATGATATATCTGATCTCCGTAAATAAGTATGACATGGCCGGGTTACGAACCGCAAATAAATGTAGTCTGAAACAGTGCATCTGCTATTGATAATGGACCTAACGTTTAAAGTATTATATTATTTTCTTTATAAAAAGAAATTTATAATAGTGACTGTAAAGTTCTCAGTTGCCTGTCACGTTTATTTACATCTATTTTTTTTAGGTAGTGGAGTAGTCCTTGGAGCCCTAACGTCGCTTTTGTTTTTGAAGAGGCGGAGATGGCCTGTCATAGCCGGCATGGGTGTTGGCATAGGGCTCGCATATGCAAATTGTGAATATGAGCTCAACCCTAAAAAGAGTACTGCCTAGTTGTCTGTTAATAGTCTAAATGATGAGGTAAACACTTCATTAATAATAAATATACTGTGTTAAACATTCAAAATACAAATAAGTTCAGGTTTATTTCCAGAAAGTTCCAACTTCAATTCTTGGTAAAATTTAGATAACAGTGCTGGGGCGATTTATTTTTGTGTGTCTATGTACATAACTATATTTATCAACATCAACAACAACGTACCATCCCACCGGGTCCCTAACGGGGTAGGCAAAAAGCACCCAGTGCCAAATATCTCTGTCCTTATAAACCTGATGTGCTTCTATATTAATCAGCGTTGCTTTTTTCTGCTTTTATGTTTTTGGTTTGGTTTGGTTTTAATTATGTCGTTCCTTTCAGGTAAGACAAGTAATAAAATCATGTGCAGAAGAACACAGACCACTAATGTTTTGGTTGAATTCAGTAGACCGCTTATTTAGATTATAATGTAATTTTGTGTTGTTGTACAAATAATTATTTAATTATTATTTAAAATAACGTGTTTTCTTTTGGTCCAGTTTCAAAAACAATTGCAAACATGTATGCCTCACTTGATTCAATGAACGTATAAGCATTATATTAGATTGCATATTGAAAAACAGGGAAAGATTCCTAAATGAACGCAATTAACAGTTACAAAGTTATTTTCAAGTTCAAGAATAATTGGACATCTACAGGAGATAACCTGTTAGTAGCTATAAGGTGTAGATATTTGCAAGCAAATCTCATTTAGAGGGAGGCTGTAATGGCAACACTGTTATTAGCACATTAGTAATAGACCTCAAACTCAAAATGTTTTTGATTTAACACAAACAGACAAGGTCACACTAAATGTTTAAACATTTTTACTGTGTGTTTTATTTAAAAGCTGACAAACGCATGAATAAAACTAGCAAATCAATATCAATATTTAATATTTTATTGTACAAATTGATACTGGAATAAAGATAAAGATTTTAGATTTAGAGTTCCTAACATTAAAAATAATTAAAGAGTACATTTTAGTGTAGAGGAAAGCTCTTTAACAACCCATATACAGACACCAAACATGGTGGTAATTTAACATTATTTATGGCAACACAGGTAATAGACAAAAGAGCAGATTACATGTCATGCACTGAATACTTTGAATACAAATGACAATTACGAACGCCTTTTATTTAGAACTTTACAAAGAGAGATGGCTTCAGGAAGACGGCATTGTGTCAACATTTTGAGATTGTATGAGATAATGAAGTCATTTTAAAACGCAATGCAGTCTGTCTGGAGCCATGTTAAGTGCACAATTTTTTTTTAACTTACTTAGAGATATGTGAATAATAGATAATTAATTTAACCTGGTTAGAAATTTTCCAATAAACATAGTAGGTACACGTTTAAAATGATTAGTCCCAAAAATCTAATTTATTTTCAAGCCACAATTGTCTTTTATAATCGAAACATTTCATTTCAAACGCAAAGGATTAATCCATCACACGTTTGAATGAAAAAGGCGTAGGCTTCGCTAACAAACTTGTATGCAAATCATTTAATTTCATATTTCGTACTTGACTTTTTTTATTTATTACGTGTAAAGACGGGCTAAAGAAAACAGTTGACAGCTAAATAAAAAATCTAGACAGCCACTATATGCTTAAATTATGAGCCCTTGACACGGGATGAAGCTGAACAAATATGGTTCCCGTTAGGTGGTAATTTAATTCCAATTGCGCGTTGTGTTAGCAAGCAGAATACACTGCGAGCCGTGCTTTACAATGATGGCACGACATGTAAAACCTATACACACTTAATTTCGTCGTAATACTTCATTACGGTCACATAATTATGTTATTAATTAAAAATATACAAAAGATTATAAAACGAAAACAAAAAAAAGGTAAATTCTATACAGTGTAGGTACTTCTCAAAGGAAAAACATATCCGAAAATTAGTTCGGTGCACGAACACATTCGTTGGGTGCGAAACATTTGGCAAGAGCGAGGTTTACATCGAAGAAATAATAAATTTCATCTTCATTGTTAGGTTAGGTTAGAAAGTTCTAGAAAACTCTAGAAAGTTCTAGAGGCCTATATTATGAGTGCTAATAATAACGGCATTCTAGATCTCCGAGTTCTAAACCTATATTGTGACATTTTGAAATAACGAACATCATTTGACACATAATATTTAATTTTTACCGATGGCAACCCATTGTGGCGTGGTGAATAAAAATCTAAACTAGAAACGGTGACAGCAGTATATAGCAATTTTTTAATCGACCCAAAAATCTGCTACACATTAGTCTAAATTGTAATTATATTAAATTCATAATTTTGATCCAAACTTATGTTCCCATTCCGATTGTTTCTTACGTCGCCGCCTATCCAAGACTCTAGGACTATTTAGATACTGTCCTCATTTATGTATGTTTACTTGAATTCAAAATACCCAAGAAGCAATAGCGTCCCCAGGGGGGCCCTGTGTCCGGCTAAGTCTGGTGGACGTAGTAGCTTTAAGAGGATTTTTATCGAATCCTATCGTAGTCGAGATCGTTCAAAAATGTAAGCCAGTAAATAATATAACTGAGAGGTCTATTCAATTTTCTTACATAATACTGGCAACACAGAAGTGCACGAGTCCATCCCAGACGACCCGCCGAGCACCGCCGAAGCCTACTATTATACGTATAATGTTCACTTCCTCGGAGTTCTTATCAATTTCACTCAGACAACCGAACAGACATAGATATACATAATGTAGTACTTGTCATGATCAACTGTGACGAAAGTGGACATAGGTTACATTTAACAATAAGTATGTTTTCTCACTTAAAACAATATTACGGTACAACTTAATAACGAGAAATATATTGAACTAACAATTTGGTAACACAATACTGACTAGTGTAACGCTGATGTGATAATATTAATGAACTAAAGAACGAACGAACGAACGAACGAATGAACAAAACGAGCACAACAATGTTCATTCAATACAGTCACACTCCACGAATACATTGAAATAACCGTGACATAATACAATCTATCATGATTAATCTTGACAGTTTGCATCGTTGGCAAGCTGTGGAATTTAAAAACGTTTACACTTCATAAAACTTCCCGTATATATGTATTAAACACTAGCTACACCCCGCGATGTTACCCGCTTATATTTCGAAGCCGTGGGAACATAGGGATGAAAAATATCTTATGTTCATTTCCACGTGTCAAACTATCCCCACACTAAATTTAACGCCAAACGGTTTGACCGTTAAAACTGAACATACATACAAACGTACACACCTTCGCATTTGATAAAAAGAAACTGCGATATTTAAAGTCACGAAACACAATTTCAGTTCCCTAAAACCTCCCACTCTTAGACAAGATTTATAGCAATATTTAAAAAGCTGATGGCATTAACGATTGAGGCACTCGTGTCATACATGCTATTATTATAAGTCTTACTAACTGCAACTTATTGCGAAAAACATTTTTTCGCGTAGCAGTGCGATGTTTGCAAGCTCGCGGAAGATAGGATACCGTCCAGGTATTTTTTTAATTATTAATATTATTAAATATCCTTGCGGTTGACTACGAGCTCGTCTGATGGTATAGTCTACTTGCCTAGAACCGTCATCTGGTAACCCTAACCGAAAGCTGTCATTGTCCGTCCGTCCGTCTGTCAAACTCGTGTAAATGGCCCATAAGCCTGACAGCGTTGTCACGTATAGCGGGTGTTAGACCCTTAATACACTTTTACGTATTAATTGAAGACGTTTGACGAGCGCGAGAGGCATACGTGTCTCCTGTCATTTCTGACATTTCTGACGGATGCGGTTTAGAATACCAACCCCTGATTTTTCCTAAGATGTCAATCGGATATTATGAGAATTAATATTCTCCATCCAATGGTACCATTTCCAGTGCGTGGAGATGTATAGTTTTGGAGAAAATTGATAATACATTTTCACAAGTTTTTAGGTTAGTTATACATATTTTCATTACACTGAGATGGTTCTTATGATTTCATACAATAATTCCGTTACAGATAGCACAGGAACAATATTCGCTCTCAGTATCCAGTACCATTTGATGGAGACTATTATTTCCCATAAGAGCCGATCAAAATTTGAAGGAAAATCGGCGCCTATTATTTCAAACTACCCCATATTCTGCGTATCCTACTTATGACTGATTCGAGCCATGTGCCTTACTACCCTCGAGGTAGACATTTTAACGCCCGAATCTCATTCCTTCCAAATGATAACACATTTAAACACGACTCGTCTCTCGTGCTACATACTATACAATACATATTTACTCTAACTGTGAGGTGCGGTGTGTGTAATACTGTAGTTAAGACTAGATACTCGTATATTGTGTGTGTTTATGGCCTATGATTTATGTCAGAATGTCATCTGCCTTGAGATATATGGCATTAAGAAATAACATTGAACACTATATATTTTCAACATAAATAATAATTATTATTTAACAATCTGTAAACATTCCGTGTCTGTATAATAATGATAGTGAAGAGGACGTAACGTTCTTGGTAGGATGCGTTGTGTAATTCCTTTAAAATGCATAGGGCTTTGTAAAACCCCATGATCAACATAATACACTACCAAAATCAGATTGTTTTATATAATACAATAGAAACACATTCCAGTAAAAGAAATTCTAAAACATCTTAAAGAATATTTGAGAAAATAGTTACATTAAGGACGAATTACATAAACGACTTAACCTCAAAAATACTACCTTTGGTCTGTAATACAAATATAAACTATTACTATAATGGTGATAGTTAACAGTCAATAATTTTGCACTCGAAAAAAGAGATACTAAAATTCCGTTGCCTTAAACCGTAACACTAAGTATCTGTTGACCATTAAATAATTATATAAGCTGTGTTACAATACTAGCGAGTAGTCAAGGATTACGATATAGATTTAAAACAAATGAAAGTTATTAATTATTGACTGTTTGAGTTCACCCAGCTGATTGTCACCATACATTATAATTTACAAGAATATAACCACGACACATAAACAGAACATTCAATATATTGCTAATTAACTATTCTAGTTTTCATTGTTATCACAATATAATTTCAATACTCAAACACTATTGGATTCAGAGAAATATAAGAAAAGGTACACAATTACCCGAAAACTAATTGTACTAAAAGACTTATTGTTATTGTTCATATTTAAACCAAAAAAAAAGGGAAGATTCCGTTCAAGTTGACTTAACCATCTAACAATGTTCAATAGATCGTTCAATGCAAACATCGTTTACAGATTAAAAAATAAAATCTGTTTATACTAAATGGTGATTTTTCAGATAACAATAAAATTGCACTTGATAAGTCTTAGGGCGACACGTGGGCGATATAGACGATTCGGATACACGTAGTAACATCAAAACAAGAATACAAAACACGAAATATCTAGGCTAAAAGTAAACGGGAGTTTAATTTGGTCCAGTGGATTTCGAAATTCCTACTTTGTGAAAATTAAATCGAGCGAATCTTGAACTTTATAAAGAATTTATTACTTACTATGAAATGTTGCCTGCTAGACACTAACAGATGGCGCTTTGACATTGTTGGAGTAGTCATAATAGTATGTGACTAGGTTTAGATTATATGGTATATTGTCTACGTATTACTAAAATGAATGTGAGTTATGATTATTTCCTTAGGGAAGATATCACATTCAAAAGTCTATCGCCTTGATAACAACAATAGAACCTAGCGAAATGTAAGCATCTCAGCATAATATTCGCATATAATGTTAATACTTTGTACTGTCAATATTGTATGATACAACTTGTCGTGTATATACGTGAATACTTGATATATATTGTATTACGCCTCCCACTAATTTCTTCTAATGAATTTAATACGATAATCTGTGAATGTTGTGTTCCTTTGTTAACTAGAGGTGATTATTTCGAAATCTACCCAGTGCTCCTCGAGTTATTTGTTACTTGTCATCTACCTACGAGTGGTTCTCCCAGCGGTGAGTGGCCTAAGGGTGATGGTGACCGGTTCATTTTGTGGTCATGTCCGGCCAGTAGTTCACGTAGTAGCGGTGGGTGCTGCCCTCGAATAGTCGGTCCAGCCAGTTCTCCAGTCCGTCTAGAAGGTTCTCTGAAAGCAGAAAATCAATAAAAACTAAATTTAAAACTGCCACTTTATTTCTTGTAAATCCTTATATGTGCTGAGATCAGGGCTCAAACCTTTGGTATCAGCATAGTCCTTTGAGACGGCCTTAACAGAGTCCTTCAGGGTAGGACATTGACGACGCAATTACCATTAGTATTGCCAAATGTCCATAGACAACCATTTAATATCACGTAATACCGGATTCTTACTTTGGGGGAAGGACGAAGAAAAAGACAATAGCAAACCTTGCAGCAGCACGGGCGGGTCGGCGGAGTCATCGGAGGAGGAGTCGGGCTCCGTGTGGAAGCCGATGAAGGCGCCCGCCTCCGGGTCCTGCACCACCGCACCGCCCAGCGACTTCGTCATGCGGTTAATGCGCTGCAAACATTCCATACATGTTCAATTATTACATATATACAAATACAATTAGTACGAAAATGAAAGTAAAGTTTTTGATCCGAATTTTTACCTATAAAATTGTTTAAAATTCAGCATTATAGTTCAACAAATATGTTTTGAGGTTGGATAGATTGCTTAACTGTAAATGATAATTGAGACAACTTCTTCTGAAAGGCGTTAAACAATATTTTATGCCAAATTATTGCCCGCAATGCAAACATTCAGAAATCAATGTATCCATTCAATTCGAATTAACAATATTTAAATACGCATCACATAGCATAAGCATATTCGTTTATCAGCCGTTTGATCGCCATAGAACAAACACAGCATATTTAGGGGTCAGATGGCCGAGCGTGAGGCTGTCTCGAGACATTATTTATTATTATTATTCATGACAACTCGTTCGATGTCGTGAATGGGCGACAAGAGAGTATCGTGCGGGTGGTCGGGTACCTTATGCGGCTTGGCGCCCTCCGGGTGCTTGGCGTGGTAGATGCAGAAGTAGTTGCGGTGCGGGTTGAGCGCGAGCACGGTGCCCACGCAGTTGCGCGCGTTCACGCGCAGCTCGCCGCCGCCCAGCGACAACTGCAGCACGCGCCCGAACCACTCCACGCCGCGCTCCACGCACAGGTACGCGAACACCAGCGTCTTGTTCCTGAACGCGTACGGCTCGTGTGAATTCATTCTTCATCTTATATTAATAGCACACTATTTACGAACACTCACTTGCGATAAGGCCATACGATCTTGTGGAATTTGGACAGCAACTGGACCTTGCTCTGCATGTCCACGAGCAACACGATCGTGCGGCATCCCGGCTTCAGCAGTCTGTGCGAGATGACACAAAAAAATTATCAATAATTTTTAAATATATATCAGATTTACATTTCAAATCTTTATCACTTATATTGCATTGTTTTTTTTCTATTGTTCATGCAAATTTATCTGGCTCGAAGGACCTTCACGACTAGTGAAGACTTAATCTAGAATCACAGTGACAAAATCATCAAAAGTGACAGAACCATTACGATTCATAAAATGATCGGATGAGACTTGGCTCGTTCCCCTTCCCTTCCCCTAATCGGCTGCCACGACATAGAGGCGGAAGGGAATGTCACCTGACGAGCCCGTTGTACTTCTCCGCGCGCAGCTCGTGCAGGCGCATCTGCGGCGGCGCGTCGTTGTTGTTGCGGCCGCCGCCCGCCGCGCGCCTCCGCTCCTCGCGCTGCCGCTGCACCGACTCCTCCTCCATGCGCCTACCGTGCACACACGCACCATCATTATAACATCTTGGGATAACTTGCTAGAAGCCCATCTGCCCACTAACCAAGTATACTTTCAAATATTTAATGTGAAATTTTATTTTCATATTACTAAGACTGTTCAAAAACTGAAGTTGTATTAAAACTGTGATTCGTATCTCTTAATTAGTATAATTGATGTAACCGCTCTAAGTTCAAATGGCTCAAGTCGTAATGGACCGAATAGTTCCTAGGAAGGAAAACTGGAGAATACATATATGTGTGTGTGCGTGTACATAGATAGTGTGTACTTACACGAGGTAGGCCATGAAGTAGCCGAGCGCGAGCACGGCGGCCACGGTGGCCAGCACGGAGGCGGCGGACAGCGCGCGCCGAGTGCGCAGGAAGGCGGCGGCGCGCTCCGCCCACTCGCCCGCCGCCGCCAGCGCGCCCCACAGCGCGCCGCGCGCCGCCTCGTCCAGCAGCTCCTGCACACCACACACACACCACCACACCTTTGTACCTCATCGCTATACCCGCACCACAACGACGCACAATCATATTTCCAAGCTATCATTTATTTTTGAGATTGCTCATTTTTGCTTATATGGTGATGAAAGCTATGAGATATCAATTAAACCATAGTCGAAATTACTACATATATTACCTGCACATGAGCCTCATAGGGTACAACTTCAGACGGTTTGAGCAATCTCTTCACGAGCTGCTCCAGTGCACGCTTAGTCTCGTTTAATCTCTCATGGTATCTGCAACATCTAAATATTAATACGTGAAGCAAAAACTTGGGATCCCTTTTTACGAAAATTGCGTGGACGGAGGAGTATGAAATTTGGCACACTTATAGTTTATGTGTAGGAGAAGTGTGGAACGCTAATATTTTTCAATAA
>DWDX01000560.1:0-25296 GCA_018245675.1 Agara michaeli
CTACACATAAACTATAAGTGTGCCAAATTTCATACTCCTCCGTCCGAGCAATTTTCGTAAAAAGGGATCCAAAGTTTACGTATTAATATATAGATTATTATTTTAATGCTTACTATAATTATAAATTTAATTAACTAGGTAACTAATTAATGTACCGGTCTATATTAGCAATGTTCTTGCTTTCATTTATGTTATTTAAGTATCTCATGGGTTTTAAAATTTAACGATGATACAGGGATACAAGACTGCAAACAAAGAGATGATCATTATGTACTAAGTACGTAGGTACTTATATAGTAGTATTATGTATGCGGGAAACGATTTTACTCAAGTTTATTGATGAGCAAAATAAAACTTTTATGTTTTGTTTTAAACGTAATTTATTATGTTATATACTAGCTGTGTTCCGCGATTTCAAAATTGAATAGAAGTCACTAATACATTAATGAGTAAAGTATTTTAAGGCCATCCCGTAAGTTAATACTACAACAAGAATTTCTCTATTGGATAATCCTCTACCGACAGTAAAGCTTAAGAACGCTCGGCTATCGTTTGTCTTTTTATTATCCTGTGATTAAAAATACGTATATCACTAGCTTATTCCAAATTGGGGATAATGTACTTTAGCTTTAGTTACTTTTGTAATACAGAGTAAGAGTAATCTGTTTTTAACCAAATATCATAATCTTAAAACGTAATATATATGTACATACGATAGGCAATAAGGTGTGTACAAAACTCCTTTGTAGATCGTTTAATCCCATGCCGTGTGCACGTCGTACCCACATCTTCGTGCGACAAAGCAAGGACTCGTAGAAGTGTGTACCCAGGTAAATATTATAATCCAAAGGATACAGGTTTATAACTGGAAATATGTAGCGGCCCTTGTATAATTATAAATTCAATTTTACTTAAAATTATAATGTTTGCAAAGGCGATCGTACAATTCTTTCACGAGTTTTTGGACTATACGGTTGGTAGTCATGTGAAAAGTACGGAATGACATTGAGGGGTTCTACTCGTCAAGACGATCTTTTAATAATAACAATATGGGTTAATAATAACATAATTATATGGCTGGGTGTTTGAATTTATATTGGAGTAAGTTTTATACCACCATTTATATTATCATTTAAATCATCTGACATAGGTTTATACTTACATGTGTGAGTAGTCTGGATATTTGTAAGCTCAAGGTCTACTTCTATATTGCTGGAAGACCTGAAAAAGAATACGTTCAATGTAGCATGGATTGAGGTTAAGTACCTACGCAACAAATACGTGTTATCGATGTCCAATGTGTGGCTTCTTTTCTTGTATTTAGCTCTCTATTATAAAAAATGCGGGTTGTTAAGGTGACGACAGTATTTTTATTCCATAATTTCTGTAGAAATTTAAAAACGAGTAAATATTTGCATCTACATATCGTTTGTTCATTTAATTTTAAGTGTAAGTGTAGATATACTTGAAATACATTTCCTTTTTTAATAAAATATCAAGGTTTAATAATTTTGAAGACTGTGTTATTGGCATTCAAGATAAAGCGAAGCCAATTTCGTAAGGAATAACGATACAATAGGAGCCATTTTCTAAGAGTTTCTTAAACTAATTAAAGTTGAAAATCCCTCAGTTTTAAATTGAATCCGTGGATTTTTTGCTTCCTAGCCGTTGTGGTACTCGAATTGCTTGTATGTATAACACTATAATTATACATCTTAATTATGTTATTAACCGAAAATACAGTTTTTTTTTATACACCTCATCTAATTATGTTGATTATATTGTGAATCTCAACATTAGTTCGTCATGAAACATCGACGATTAGTATTTCGGCTATTTCCGGAAATTAATCATTTCCCGCCGTTTTTTTAAAAAAAATAAGGTACTGCTGTTGGTGAAGTTTGACTAGACTTTGTGATTTTACATCCATTCGTTTCGGTCTATTATTCCACTGTAATAACATACATTATTTTGCCAATCGAAATGTTCGTTTAAACCTAATAAACTGTAATTGCATCTACAGCCTTCTAGCTGAAATGTAAATGCTCGTAATACGAATAACAACTGCTTCACGGTAGAAATAGGCGTATCAGCAATACATCCCCGGGAAACTTGAATATAGGTTCAGTCACCCCCTGAACTACTACGTTTGTACTATTTTGAGAGAGGCACATAAAATTTTGCAACTCGGTTTGTCACACTTCTATAATGTCTATCCATCTGGTAAGTGACCTTGTCTGCTCCGTTTGCCGTTCGCAAGATATATTATACGCCACTCACTAATATCCCACCCTATATGTAATTGGCTACATAGTTCTACTGTGCGGGAATCGGAGGCATGTAAGCTATTCAGGGTACCTATTTCTATTCAAGAGCATAATTTAAAAAGTTTATTGCGAGTTGATGGAATGTTGGAAATATTTCGCAATGTTTTCTGGAAATAAATAAAATTATTATTTTATTAAGAACACATCTTAATATAGTCATTTTTACTGTTTAATTAATTCTTTTATTGTACCACTTCAAGAAACGGGTCTCCTCTCGTATCTAAAAAGGCTTGCCATGGTGTTGGTACATGGCATTGTTAGGATAAAGATCGATTTGAAACGATTTATGTACCTAAATATCATTAATCATGCGTTGAGAAGCAATGATAGCCTAGCGGTTTGAAATTCAGCCTGCCGATGCGGAGGATCTGGGTTCAAATTCTGGCACGCACTTCTGACTTGGTACTGACTGACGTTTTACAGCTTAAATTGAAATATCACTCGTTATAACGTTGAAGCAAAACATCGCAAGGAGCCCTGCACGCCTTAGAGATGTTATAAAGATTTATAATGTTTTTCAGGTTTGTGAAGACAACCAATTCGCACTTGGCCATTGGTATTTATGTAATGTAATATGTATGTAGGTATGTAAAATAACATTTATTCCACTCGTATCTACGCACTATTATTTAATCCATCTATCTAAAGGTTTTTGGCGTTTTGAGGTCCACAAATTCTCCACGGTCTCGGACCTTCGTGTTTTCAGCGTTATTATTAACCCATAATAATATTTGGTCACTTGAGCTAAGCTTCGCTAAATACCGATTCATAATCGATCAGAAAACTCAGCTACAATTTTGCGGTATTCTCCACTAGCTTATTAACACCTAAGTAGTATAAAGCGATCACCCGATCTGGAAAATAGATTTCGATTATTCAGTGTATATCCTATAGGCGAAAACGCACACACGATATTAGCATGTCGAAAGCAACACACAGACAAACTACAATATTCGTATGTTTGTGTTTACTTAGTGAGAACCGGTACAGCATCGTGTATCCTTTGAGTTGAGGTAAGACGAATAAATACATCATTGGATTGTGATTTATGAGTTTGTTCACAAAATATATTTAACTTTTTCATGTTTAGGCTATTTCATTCCAAATTAGGCAATTAAATATACATACGATATAATAATTAATCGACCTCAAGACGTCAGATTTAGTAATCACGGTTTCAAAGCACTCGACCAAGAGGCCAGAACATGAGTATCTAAGTATGAGGTTATATGTACTTGTATGTCTGTACCTACTGAGACTTGGTAATAGTCACGTTGAATTTACAAATGAGCGTGTCGGATAAACTCGAATGATTTATAGAAGAAAGAATATTAGTGACAGTTTTAACTGTCTTCATTTCTCAATATTAATTAAGTGTGCTAAATGTAATTTAATGTGAATGTATCAGCAGCGACAGAACAGTGGATTACATTTCAGCTTCGCACTTGGAAGTCTGGGCACGTACCTCTGAGCTCGTAATGTTATGTGGTTTAACAAACAAGCGCACGTGTCACCTGATGGTAAGTGGTCGCCATCGCCTATGGACATTTGCGTCTTTAAAGGGCTCTACATTAAATATTCAACAACAACAAAAACAACAACATACCGCCACGCCAGGTCCCTAACGGGGTAAGCAGAAAGCACATTAAATATTACTGGTTAAATTAAGGAAACATTGTAAGGATTGCTGCAAACTGTAGCTTTCTTCATTTAGAGTGAAGACATATGTAAGTCCAGCAATGCAACATTAAAGAGTTAATGATGAAATATAAAGTATATATGTATTTAGAACGAGACCTAAAAACATTGTTAATTGACCAATCAAATGTATTATAACACAAGTGTAATGCCAAGTAAGCTACAAGCTTAGCCCTTACTGTTCTTGTAATTCTAATACGTACTCTGATAAAACTTTCTCCGTTTAGGACACAGACGTTCAGTAGTCTTTTTGAGGGTTTCTCAATTTAGCAACATTAAAAAAATGACATAAATAAACATCGCCTTAACGAAAGCCAATGTTTTACAAAATTCGTAAATTGTAAAGAATTCGCAGTCTAAATATAAAGCAATGTTAAGTACTTTATATACTCGTATATCAAAACCGAAAGCAATCTCGAACTCTTTACCCACTCCTTAGAGGTGACTTCAAGGGGAACGCTACTTATTTACTTAAATTTAATTTGTAAAAAAGTTAGCCAGCGAGTTTTGAAACTTCACCCTTTTCGCCTTTTATAAAGTTAACAAAAAATATTTATCTTAAAAATAAAGTTCGCTCTCAGTGGCTACAATTTTTGCCAAAAGATTGTTGTGGATTATTACAAATTCATATTTTTTATTAACAAGCATGTGTTTTTTGAGTACTGCGTCATTATCATGTAGAATATTATCAAAATTTCATTTTATTATCAAGTTTTCGTAGCGTAGATGTTTCCAAATTAATGAAATACATATAATAAATGTAGGGTCGTACAACTATGAGTACACAGTTTGCAACTTCAAATTATAATGAATTGAGAAGTGTCGCTATGTTGTCAAGGTGACTGAGGCTAATTGTATAAGATTCACAACAGTGACAAACTAGTATGTAGATAACACATGTTTTCTAATTATGTTGGTAGCAGCTACCGGTATTACTGCGTCCCAAGTTTTAATTGCTGCTAGCGAGTTGCCGGCTGCCATTTACGGTGCTTGCTTGCAATTCTCCTTATTATAAAAGAACTTACTTACTTATAAAGAAGTGCAACCTAAATTTTCTTTCGCTTGCAAAAAACAATTTTTCCTATATTGTCCTTATGTTAAATAATGTTATGATATAGCGACTGTGAAGCTAAAATATTTTTAGATGTACTGACTACAAAACATTTGTATGGTGAGCACATTTGCTAGTTCTTTGTCTGGGTGTAATAACAATGTCGTTCGGAGCTCAGTAATATCGTAAGTGAATATCAGGAAGTTTTTATTACGGTGCTATAAATATGAGTGATTACTGTCAAGATGGAAATAGAGACAGTGATGCCAGCAGTGCTGGTGTCACACTTTTTAAAAAGAATACTGGGGTGTTTCCATCGACATCACCATCGGCATCAAGTATTATACGCCATGTATTTATGTATGTTTGTCAGCATAGCTAACATAGGCATTTATTTGCTTAATTTGGAATGAGATAGCCGTGTGTGCAATTGTTCCAGTTATTATTACTTTCATATTAAATAAACGCTTTGTAATAATAAGGAATAAAATGTAATTTTTATTTGAAGGCGTGGAGAATATATTCACTTGAAACATTTAGTGTTTGTTCTGGTTTTAGTGTAAAATGCTTAACAGTAGATAATAGTAAATATATAAAACTATAAAAGCGCAATCTATCACTTGTAAAGTCAGCGCCGTGTGGGAAAATTTGAATCTCATTCCCTCACAATGGGAAGCAACAATCCAAACCTTATTTTCAAAGATGGAGATAATCAAGGAAAAAAGTTATCAAAGGCAAAATCCGCTTTAAACTAATCACCGATAGTAATATTTTAACACCCCGAAGTTTACATACACAGCCGGAATTAATCCAGTATAATCACAAGGCTTTCCCTGACTGTTCGCACCGCGGCATTATACAGGTAAGTATTCTGAATTCGTAATTTGTATAAAATATATTTTAATTTGTTAAGCGATCGAGATGGATTACGCTAAATATGCCGTGGGGATTGTGAGGATTAAACTGAATACGAGAATAATTCTCCCTAGCATAAATATTACTCATAATACCGTCTACTTGTATTTATTAAACTAAAGATTTTCGTAATAACACTCGTATTTAACCACCTGTTTACACATGAGCATTAAAAAATGTCCTACGAGTAGAAGTTGAAGAAAGCATTTTATACGTTTTTACGCGTCTTGTATTTGATTTATTTAATGGAATGATAAGTACGACATTCAGAAGTTTTGTGCAGGTGACTGCATGGCCTAATAAGCATGTAAGCTAGATTACTGTGTAAAGGTCTTAAATGTTACCAAGGTACCGTATGTATCACCGTAGGTCCTGAATTTGGGGAGATTTGCGTTCAGGAGATATTATGTCCTGCTTGAAACAAATTTACTACTTATAACTATATGAGTTACTACTTATAACTATATGAGAACTGTTCGTATCTCGGTAATTAGTTATAAAACTCCCACGCCTCACCATAATACGACAGTGATAGTGTCTTAGTCTTTTATATTGAAAGTTTGTTGTTTTATTATTAGTTTGTTGACTTTTAACAGTTACATGGAGTGATAGTGACATGTTATAATAATGTGTTCTCTGTTATTAGCAAAGTTTTCTAAGGTAACACTCCGCGAATGCGAGCTTTTAAGGAAAATATCAGGCAGCGCTGTATTTGCCGTGTGGCGTTGTTACTGAGCTTAATGAGCTCTCCTTGTACTCTGTTTAATACCTACGAGGCGAATGTTAACACTGCGCGATAATTATTTGTTAATAACATAAAATACAACTATTTTGTAGATTAATGGAGATTTCTGTCAGATACTGATGTGCTCATTAGCACTAGACCGTCTGTGTTGTTGTATTCTAGTGAAGAGCTTGGTTGGCATTCGCTGTGTAGCAATGATTTCGTGATAGTCCCCAAAGGAGAATCTCGGAACTACGTAATATGGAGACACAGGTATGTATGATGAAATACAATCAGGAGGCACATTGTACTGATACATTATTTACTTTGGTCATTGTTCTAGCTCTTTTTATTTAACAGACGGTTTTAATCTAGCTATGTATTTTATAATCTATATTAAATATAGGAAGGTGTAGGTACTTTGTATTTTAAAAAGGCTATTGACTTCTAAGATAATTATTTTTCCTACTCGTAGTTTAGTTGTCAGACAGACACTCACTTGAGTTTTTATCTTTTTGGGGATATTATTAAGCGGTAATATTACTGACTGTATTATATTATATTTGCAGTAAAATATTGTTTTTCCGTCGACATAAAAAATTAACACTAATAATAATAATTTATTTTGATTTTTTCAAAGTATTTTAAATGTGGTAACTTAACAATACTCGCAGGTATAGCTATATGAGTCAGCATTAAAAATGACAATATACATATTTAGATACAAGTCATAAGATTCAAAAGAAAATATTTACAATAAAATGTATTATCGAGTAAATGTTCAGATATATTTCCCATGCGAGTGCCACAATTTTTCCGGAAGTAGGCAATCCGATTATAAACCTAGTACTTCACTTAATCTACGGCGATATGGTTAAAATAATTTTATTAAAACTGTTAATATTTTTTTGTTTACCATAAAACTTTACTGTAAGCTTTATAACATACTTTAGGAAAAATTATAATGTTCTGAAAATGTCTCTTAACAATAGCAATACGACCATTGTATACGGTTTGTTATCAATTGTATTGTTCAATATTTTTATCTTTGTCTTGTTTTGGGACGCTCCAGTAACTTTGATTATTTGTTTACAAGTGTGTATTTTTTAATAAGCTGGGCTTGACGAACTTCTTAAAAGCTTAATTATTTTCAAGCAATAAGTATTCTTTTGTACTTATACTCTTATTGGTTGTTGTTGGTAGTATTTTTAACACATTTTCAACGTAGACAAGTTATCTTTTACAGTAGTGTAGTTATTGTAACTCTACGACCGAGCACGACCCTTGACCTTCTGTGTAAGTTTCTTGGAAAGTTTTTCTTCCTGCACTATGGAGTGTAAAAGCAATAAAATACATATGTATAATTTATAAAAGAATTCATTATCAATATAGTAGTAATAATTCAATGTATATCAAATACTTTTATTAAACTTATTGTATATCAATATTTTTAAATATTAATAATGATAATTAATTATTTGAACATCATTCGTATTGATATGGTTGTTAACACCGTTATTTGTATCACAATGTAAATAACAAAAGTTACGTCTGCCGTGTTAATAAAATTGTCAATCAATTTCTAGTAAAAAATGTATATACCTTTATATATATATAAAGAAAAACAAATGTTAGAAATTATTACGCGATTTGCTATAAAGACGATATTTGAAAATGTTACAAACATCAATCGGGACTAAAGTAGGAATCTTTAGCCGAGAGGAATTTGATTTGTAATCTCGAGATAATCTGAAGTAAGAAGATTTGTGGTGCACTTTGGAATCGAGTTGGTCGTACAATATTAAAATTCTTTTGTCACTGCGTCTGCGTCACAAAGACGGGGACACATTGTTTATTTGTTTCGTCAGCAGAGCCACAAAACTTTGACTCAAATATTAATATCTCTTACTGTATCTTGGCAGGTTCATATATAATTATATTTCTTACAATCAATGTAAAGTATGACATGACTGTTTAATAAGCGATTAATTGTTATGCCAGCGAGTGAATGAAAGGAAAATTGCTCATAGACAGATCTTGTTCCTTCCAAGCTGAAAAGAAATGAACAGACACCTCTGCCGAAATGAAAAGCGACTTGATTTACAACTCGCGTAAAACCCGAGGTCGGATCTTATTAACATTACTTTTTATAACGGGGAGCGCTAAATTGCAACAATGTAGGAAGAAATTTAATTAAATCGTCCAAATAAGGGGTGCTAACTCGTATCGTTAAATCAAAATAGTTTAAGAACATACTGATTTTTCGTTATTGTTTTTATAGACGCACTTAATGTGTAGGTAATAAAAAGTGGTACAATGTAATAGTTTTTTGTCGTTCATTGACTCAAATGTAACTTGTTTAATTAATATTAAGTAATTATATCCTCCTACATCACAAGCTTGTTTGTAAATATTTCTAAAGGTATTTACATATTGTTATATCTTGTTTATTTCAATTTTCCTCAATTAAAAATAATACCAATTGGTGATTGAGAAACCCTAAGGCAAGTAAACAAAATTGTTATTATTGTTAGATAAAAATAGAAACGGCACGAAACATCTGGGCCGTGTAATTTGGGGCGGGAGCCTACGGCGCCGTGGCTACCTTGTATGCCCTCTCCAAATATAATACATGTACAATATGTTTATATAATTGTTTACAAAATACTCCACTTACGTTTGGTAGTTTGGTTATTATTTTGTTAAGTAAAATGAAGTAAACACTAAATTGTCTCCGTAAAATTATCTTTGCTTTTTTATTCTAAGAAATATTTGTAATATAATTGACTAAGATACACACATAACTGACACATAACACACTGCGTATAAAATTATTATTCGTAATATTTTCATTTTCTTGAGAAGTTGCAAAATTTACTGTAGACGTATTAACAATTGTCTGCCACTATTGAGCACGCTAGTTGGGTACTTAAAAGCACACCAGAGAGCTTTGCGTTTTAGCTATTTAATGTAGAAATAAAATTTCTCGAAGTGAAATTCCACAACAAAGTCACACTAGTACGTATCAGTTGCCGGTACCTAACAATAATAGATAACAAAGTAAATATAATATACATAAATATATATTTAAATTGCCACAATCGTCTACACGTTTACGTTTCCCAAATAGAGGTCATAGGTTGCGGTTAGTTAATATGGATAATTTGTTTTAAAAATGAGTTTATCCATATAAAACGCCATTTGAAATTAATAAAGTATAGGACGTTAATAGAAATCATGTAATTTACAAACACATAAGTTTAGAAAGCTGTTACGGAGTGTTTCATAAAACTACAATATAATATACATACCATTCTAAATAGTTTTTATACCGTTTATTATTCGGGACGAAGTCTTTAACAATAGAACTTTGGATAAGCTCTTTAGGCGTGATCCGTGTTAGGATCTATAAGTAAGTATATCTAAATAGATTTGGAAAAATCATAAACTTATTATCGCTTATATATTTCGTTTAATAAGAAGTAGAAGTTTTTAAACATTTATATTTATATGCCAAAACATCTCCACATTACATTGGATACGATGTGAGTTTCTGTATATTTATACGTTAGCTTTACAAGTGACGGTTTACATTATACCAAATCAGTATTACATGTTCCACCCTATTGTACCCGTAAGCTTGGCTTCTCTGGGTGCCCTCGTCTTGAACCTTTTCGAGGAGCCCTGCCAAACGAAAAATTCTTTTGTGCTAATGCCAACATATTTCCCAGTGCCGCCTTTAGCGGTCCTTTGATAAGCATCTCCGTCCCGGTATAATTTTGAGATTGATATTTTTTCTTGCCCACGCTCGTATACTCACTACGAATGTTGCAGATATTAGGCAAATATTTAACAAGCGGAAATAGGATATATCTTTAAAAGGGATTTTCATGATGTAATAAAGAAGTATTTTTGAAAATGTTGCACATATATGTAGTTATAATATTGACTAATAAGTATTTTTGGTGGCAACTCCAGTGTCGACAATATTAAAAAGTAATTGATACAAATAAGTAGGTACTTATATAGATACATAAATATATGAATATGAGTTCTGCAAGTAACTGCCCAGAGACTTTTTAAGTTGTAAGATACTCCTAAGAGCTATTAAATTTGCCAAAAAGCTAATCACGTTATTGTTTAGTTACTTTGTTATTGATATTACAATTGTTTTCAAGACATAAATATTCAAGAAGAAATTGACAACACACTATGAAGACATTGACAGACAATAGTGCCAAAGATTCGACGAGGGTCGGAAAAGGGTCAGGAAACGGGACAGATGTGCATAGAATAATAGTAAATACAAAATAAAGAAGTTTATTGTAATATATACATATATACAGTACCTATTGGGCAAACTCTAATGTTGTTGTCTTAACGCCCGTAAAAGTAGCTGGTATGATTTCCGGCATTCTGTAGATTTGCTTAGGTAGTGTATGCCGCACTTAAACAACGTTCAAAATATGTTTTATATCATTAACTATGACGTAATTTATTGAAACAGCAATATATCCACTACGCATACATTGCATTTAATATTATAAGCATTGTTCATAGTACGTGAGATTAATTCTCCTTGTACTCATATAGCGGTTTATAGAGAAGCACTAATGGTGGTACTTAGTCAAAAGGTATTAAAATATAAAACACAAGCTTTTGACCACGTCTTTGCCTGCGCAGATATAGAATTTTCAAATATCAAATCAATGCATTTAGTATTGATTTTTTTTACAAAGAACGTAAATGTAATATTTTAGGTACCTAACTTCCAAACCGTTGTATTTTCATACGATCTTTCTAACCATATTTTACGCCATTAAGGGTAGAATTTCCAAAATTCCTTGCTTAGTGTTCACTCACGCTATATAAAGAACCAATTTGCAAAATTTCTGGATTTTTGGTTTAAATGTTTCCGCTGTGCGTTGATCTCTGGATCGGTCAGTGACTCAGTCACTTGCCTATTTTATATATATATATATATATATATATATATATATAGGTATACTTATATAGATTTCAAAGGAACTTAATTCCTCGAGAAATGCAGAGGGTTCAATATTATGTAGTACCTATCCAATAATACGTATGGAATGAATTTTGCTAATTAGCCAACCAATGAACAATCCTACACATTAAAGGCTTCGGTTTTAGCCAGCTAAAGGATTTATGCCGCAACAAATAAATGGAAAAGCTAACCTAAAACCAACCGAGCGAAACTCGAAATCCAATCCATAAGTTAATTATTTAGACGCCATTGGAAAGCTAAATCGAATAAGTTTGCGAGCGATATTAATCTATTCAGTGAATAAAACTGCAATCACAGTGCCGCTCAATTCAATCCATCGACAATAAATGCTAATTCAATCTGAACTTTCGGAACAAACGTAAAAATTCACTGCCAGCAAAGAAAGGCCACCCTGGATACTCAAGAAAACTTAAGGTAAGCTTTATTCCTGTAGTTTTTGTTTTGCAGTTCGCGTCAACTATGGATTTTTCAAAAAATAAATTACATTTTGTATGAGGGAGTGATTATTTTATGTATTTATTTCGTATTGCATTTGATACATGTACTTCATGCATTAGACATGTAATTTTAGGTCAGCGATAATATTGTTTTTTGATGTTGGAGTAAATTAATCAAAATTGTTATTAATAAGTACTAACTTTGAGTGTAAGTTTATAACTTTTAATGCATTTTGTCAATAGTATTTTATCCTTATAGTGCCATGATATACATAATAGGTAGACTTGGATTCAATTGTCCAATGGTTGATATTATTGACATCCACGTAATTGCCAGCTAATAATATTTTATTTATCAATTTTCATTTTATCTTTACTTCGATTGTTCATTATTAATGCAAAATGGAAAAAATAACCTATCGTTCGGCGTAGTATTATATCGGAAAACGATTTACTGCATACCGCCCATCATATTTTCAGTAATTTCACTAACTGTGGACCACTTCCATATCATTAACTACGTTCAGACGTATAGATTGTACACCTTGTACTTTACGAAATAATTTATTATGTTGATTAAATGGAATAAGCGGAGTTTTTGTTATAAAAGCAATGGTTTATAGCAAGTTACTACTAAAAATTAAAACTCTTTGTCAGCAAACGTGACTACATTACTCGTTAAATGGAATATCGGCATCAAAAATACTCTCGTCGTTCTAGAAATGTAGTATAAAAGCGAAAAATATGCGAAATTCGAGTTCAGTTTCAGTGTGTCTCGCAATTTTTCGATCAAAATAAAATGACGATAAAATTCACTGAGACGACAGGATTAAATAAAATTGCGAATCTAGTTAATTAAATGGCTTTTACTCTTTGTTAGTACTTGTTTTTTATGTTGTAAAATTACGGCAAAAGTTACGGCCTATTACAGATGATTCCGTATGTATATTTGCAGATGAAAATAATATAATAATCACTTCACTGTTATAATTTGCATCATTAAGTATATTTAACTCAAATGGTTGAGTACTGACCGGTAATATACGAACTCTTAGCATAATGAGAATGTGTTTCTAAATGTTTTCGTAGCGTTTAAACAAAAGCTTCGTAACAAAACATAAAGGAAACGAAAACGAATGATGTTTTTGTTTTATTTAAAAATTCTGTAAGCGTTATTATAACAAATCCGTATATCATAAATACTCCTTAAAATATAATCTAATTGCATTCACTTATAATAATAAAATGACACGAGATAGCGGTAAGCTATGAATAAAGTTGGAATTTTCAATGGTAACAAGAAACAAGGTGCATACGTCCCTTGATTTATTCATAAGACGTTTTAGTAGCGAAAATATATTTTAATAGAGTATTGTATCATCTTGGCTCTGAAATTCACGTTCACCTGCAATAATAATGGCAGGACAAGAGCTAGCGTTGAGTTATGAGTAGAGCTAGATAGTTTCAAATGGAATGCATTCTTGTTTCTAGTGGTTTAATACACGAGGTGCAATATTTTGCTTAAACGACGGGGTATCTATTTTAATTGAGAAAGCAATCTCTGAAAGCATGGATTTATGAAGTAAGAGGCTTAGGTAAATACCTAACCATTAAATAATGGTTTCGATTAAAAAGGCTGTATGCCTTGCTTGACTGTTTATGGAATACGTACGATGATATTATCCTGTAGTGTAGTGTTTGTTTTCATGTTTAAATAATAATAAAAATTCAAGACAGGGACATTGCTGCCACGGTAATGCATGAGCATTATAGTAAGTTAAACGATTATTATGTAGACTATTAATTTATTTGGTAAAACGCTAAATTACGTTAAAATGTATTTATGACAATATTATGATTAACCATTTACTATCCCTGTGGTAAAGAATTAACTGTCATTATGATTGAAATTTGCATGTGGCTTAATATATAGTTTAATCCCATCTTGACGATGTTGTTACATTACATGTCATTGTCAAACTAAAATTCAATTTGCTTCTTGTCGAAGTTAGTCACATATGGACTTTTCGCTTGGTCTCATAGAAGCAAGCATATATTGGCTTTGAAGAACCAATTAAACTTTTCATCAGAATTCCGAAACTAATTTTCAGTAGTTTGACAGAGTCGGCCGAGCCGCTCAGCAGGTAACTACAACACGGACCGCTTGCAAGCTGGCCTTTCCCCAATTAATACTCTAAAACTTACTTGACAGGCGTGCTCGACCGTTCACATCGGAATAAACCAATTTCAAGTATTTTTATGGATTAGCTTACAATGTATTTTCTCATGTAAATTCAGTATATGATATGATGTAGTGTAGATGTAGTATACATCCATAATTTTTACTTATTCATCGATAGTTACGAATCTTAGGTTAGCATGTGACGGCTGAAATGTTCCCTTGAATTCAGATTATTTATTGAGGAAAGGAAGACAAATAATTCTTCTTAGACTTTTAATGTTTCATATTACGAAAAAAAAAGGGGTACTTAGTCTGTTGTGGTTTTGGATAGGTATACATAGGCATGTCTTAGGCTTTCTGCCTACCCCGTTAGGGACCTATTCTGACGGTATGTTTGTTTGTTTTTTATTATTATTGCGAATATTTACAAAGAACCGAATAAAGGTATGAAAAATTCAAAAAAATGTTACGCGCAAATTTCGCCCCAAATAATAAAAAAATACTGTAACGCTGACGAATTCCTGAAGCGAGCGATGTAAAAATAGAATATAAAATGCTGTAAATGAAATAATTTTAAGCGCAACCATCTCGAATACCGGTTACTTTTTGCGGCTCCAAGGAGAGTTGCCGCATTTTATTCCATAAGAAATATTGAAATGCAGCTTATTAATATAGTTATTTTGCTCTTTGCTTACCGTTTCGTCGTAAAATTTGCTGCTGTTGTTGAAATATTTCTTTGTGAACTTCCTTGTGATGGATACACTGCTCATTTGTTTTATGCAGCAATGTTATATTTTATACATCCTCAAAATTAAAATCTCATAACAGTGTATCATATTCATCTGTTTGTTAGGTGTATAAAAGGCATCGAGGAATAAAAAAGTAAGTAAGATAATGGCAATGTTATTGATATGGTTGATTCATAAATGAGTTTTTTAGTTTGACTTGATTTATTGGTCCGAAAAGTGATTGTATATCAAATTATTTATGGTTATGTGATTATTCGAATTATTTATTTTTTTCAAATTATAATTTTTGTTGAACTAGTTTAACTGTTAATGTGTAATTTTTAAGGTTTTTTTTTTCAAATACTCCACGTCGTCGTGTCTTGATGTTTCAGAAATGTAAGCTGATGTTTAAAAGTCAGTAGAACAAGAAACATTAAAGGTTTAGAAACACTATTATACAGTTCGCTTTATGTTTGAGGTTTTGCAAACGTGGCCACACATAACGGAAAATGGCATTCTAAACTTTTTACTAAGCAATTTATTTAAGAAGTTGTTTTTTCCTGTTTCTGTATATTAAACATTATTCGCGTTTTTGCATAGTCATGTAACAAACATGCGTAGATTTAAATAGATTTGGGATGTAACTACTCGTGAGATCGAAATTGCACTGGAGTAGCTGCGAAGAACACTTATCTTGTCCATAGTTGTAAGGCGAGACTCATGCTCAGTAGTTACTATAATCTAGGTAGAAAAATAAAATAACATCAGAATACATAAAAATGATAGGTATTTTTTGTACCGTGGACCGTGCCCTCGCTAAAAGTGACTGTTAGTCTTGGATTTTATAAGTCATTAAACTTTTGTAGAGGCTTAAAAAGTTGAACAGTCTTGATGGAATGTCGATCACTAATCTGTTTGTATGCTCCACCAATCCCCACTACTGTGTAAGAAATTTTTTTTTTAATATTAGTAGTTAAATGAACAGAATAAATTCATCTATGGGGTCAAGTTACGAAGTTTGGTTTTGGTTGTTTCGTTTCAATTATAACTGTACAAGTTCGCAGCGAGACCATCAAATAATTATGAACTTGTTTCTTTGGTGCAATGGGGAAACTTTACCCGCTCGCAAGTTAGTTGTTATATTTTCAAGTTTTCCGTCAATGAAAAATAACAACATTTTCACGTACCTCGAGAGACTTTTGTACATTGCTTGACTGTCTGTGTAGATTAGGAAATTTATTGATAGTACATATTTATATTGCCATCTGTGCAAAGAAATTATGAACTTCAGAATTTAACGTTTTATCAACCTTATTTTAAGCTTACCTCTATTAACATGCTTAATACGAAATGAAAGTCATAATTTATGAAGTCATCCTGTCTTATTCACTTTTTTGATTAAGTTCTTGTTACGTTAACTTTTTGTTATCAAACTTTTAAGTTGCGAAAGAATTCGTCATTATTTAAAATATTGATTATTATTTAACGGTGCAATTTAGTATGCACAGCACTTATACGCACCAATTGAATATTCAGTTTCTATTCAAATGGGCAAACTCAATTATTGTTGTCAAGTATCTGATTTTATATTCATAGAGTAGTTTGCGACAGTTTCGCGACACAATAACACGAGATGGCACTGATTGAAGACGCCAACATGACACTGTATCGAAGTGGAACGAGAGGAAGCCTTTACAAATAACATAGAATGAGACTTGTAATGCGATAGTGGGCAGAACAGATGCGGGGTAGCCATTGTTAAGCATAACGGCCGCCACTCACGGAAACACTTGTCACTGTCACGAAGCAAAGAGAGCAGATAAATGTTTTATTCCCCGTTAGGTGCAAAAGTCGCGCGACGGCTGCCGACATTGAAATACCATCAATACTATCATAAATTTGTTCAGTGTGATTGATATAGGTAAAAGTAATATCTAGGACAAACTTGCTAGTAATAAGTTCAGGAGCGATAGGAGTATTTTTATTTGACTCTTTTATCGTTCCACCGCTGAACACGGCTGCTTTTACAGTATTGTATATAGGTGAAATAAAAAACTTGGTGTATATTGTTCTAATATATACATATATACAAAGGTTTTCTATTAAACACATGACTATTTATTACGCTTTTTTAAAAACTTTCCTTTTTCTCAGCATCAATGTGATCGATTAAAATAAAATTTAATAGATCATTCTAAATTGAAAAACAGAAAGAAGAAAAGCAATGACAACATGAATGTATTATGTTATTTTATCTTCAATTCAATTTCTATGAAACATGAAGTGTAACTGTAGACAAGAATGTAGGCAGCGCGAGCTCAGCCGAGCATCGCGTATCCCACGGACGTTGGGATAATCTCATTGAAAGATTTGATTTTCCGCTAAATTAGATAAAAGTAATGAAACACTCTCTCGAGATTTGCTCCCGACGGGAAATATAGACGAATTGAAGAACATTGATTTGCGACGATATATTTTGTAAATTCAATTCTTTACGCGACATTCTTTTTGAGTTTTTGTTTTACCACCTAAACAATTATAATGACTATGAAAATAGATTTTGTTTACAAAATTATTATTGGGCCATATCTTAAATTCATTTTATGTATACCTTCATATTATGATGTAAAAACAGTAAGAAGTTTAGCCGTCCTATGTGCTGTTCATATGTCATATGTGCGTCCACAAAATGCATAGTATTATTAATTATTCTTACCTTATTTACATAATACGAATAGTAAACATAAGTCTAATATCTAAGTCTAATGTAGGTATCGATAACTACTTATGATATCACTGAGTATATAACTAATCGATAAATATATGATATTAGTATTATAAGGATTGATCCCTTATTCACATAAACGGATAGTAAATAAGATATTAATGGCACGTGAAATATGTATCGATAACCAGCGTAATTTGATTGACATGCCACGCCACCAGCGCCGCGTTCGTGTTGGAAAGAACCGTATCGAATGGCGGCCCCGTTGCGGCTGCGATCGGAAACGAACACCGTAATACAATCGAATTGATTACTGTTACCGATTATATGAACATTTTCCATTGAATAGATTTCACACAATATTTCCTTGAGATCACGGAAGTTAAGAAATTAGAAATCTATCTCGTGTTTCAATTTGAAATGTATAATATAATTGTCGATATTTGATACTAGAACTACTTCATATATCTTCTTTCGATTAAAGTGACATATTTACCAATTAAAATGGTAATTACAATGATCAACTTAGTTATAATTCATAAATAACTATTTCCTGTACTAAACATCAGCGCTATAATATTATACTGATGTAAAGTTACTTTATATTAAAATATCCGTATAGTTTTGAAAACGATTTTATTTTATTTAGTATCAAATGAAGGTGACACTTCTGCTAAACAGTGTACATTTACACAGTCAGTCAGCGTGCAGTTGGAGCGGAACATCTCTCTCTTGCTCACGCTCTCGCTGTATTCCGTTCCTACACACTCCTCGTGCCTCTTATTCAATTTGTGAGCGAATCAGTTCCGCCAACCCGATTATCTTTCATGTCAGGATTTATATGCTCACAAGAGCGCCTTTTGAGAAATTTACGTGAATAATGTTACCTACATTTTTCCTTTTACACATGTGTTTATCTCCATATTTACAGGAAGTGTGCGATTATTGTCGATCACGGTAGCGTTCGATATTATTTTTTCACATTTAAGGAATACGTTTCGGACACGAGCTTAGACTCGAATCATTTTGACATAAGCCAAGTGTAAAACGTTGTAAAACTCATTTAAAGTTTAGAACTCTTTAACTTTTACTATTATGCAGATTGACAACACTTAAAAGCTGTAGATAATGTAAAAGGACATCTATACAATACCGGAATAGTGTCACCTGACATTATTTAATTAGGTTATCACAGTAAGACGCTGTTACACGAAAATAATAAAACTATAAAAGTACAGCTGCTGTACTATTTTGTCATTAAATTGTGTTTATTGGTTGATCGTGCAAAGTAGCGAGTTTGCAGGGAAGCAACTAGTGCTGTATATAATGGAAAGCACTTGGCACATGTACCGGAGAGAGCTAGTCTACGTAAACACTTGCCCAATAACTGCAAGTCCTCAGTTTCGGCTCTGGAATAAATATTCTCTTTTCCTGTAAGGCATGTAAAAGCATACACCATTAACTCCAGATCATTTCTTTATTGGATAAAGCGATGATTTATTGTTTTAATAACGCTTATTTTCGGGTTCTATTGGTTTTACATAGATTACTGTCTTCACCAAGTGTAACAGCTACGACTGATTCAAAATTCTATGTTGGTACCTATTTACTTAGCAACATTATGTTATGTCACTCATCAATCGTAATTCGTATCTTCGCAGTAGTACACTTGTTGTTTTAAGAGTTAAAGACACAAAAGTTAACAAACCCAGTCTAAAGATAGTGTCAGTTGACGTAGATCCTAGCATTTATACTCGTATATAAACATTGTTGTAACATAGATTCTGCTTACAGAAGCCCTTTTTATTTACCCAATAAGTCATAAGCCGTGCTCTCTAAATTGTTTTCAGTAATTAAGTACTGTAATAAAATGTTAATATATTTGCGCTATTATTTATATAATCCATTTCAAGCAGTCGCGGTAACGTCCGAAAATGGAAAAATGTTTCTATTATCGTTTAATAAACTTTTTTTATTAATTTGTTCCTTTGATAGTTTTCTCCATAAGTGAATCTCCTTCATACTCAAGACGGACTTCATGACTAAAAGCCTTATATGCTTTATGTAACAATTTTATTTGATGATATGTAACAATGTTGTATTGACGAGTTGGGTAAAATACACATTTTGGAACTGAAAATACTGAACTAATTAGAGGCCGAACCACCGGCGGCTCGCGGTTTCTCGGTTGCAGGGAAGCACAAGCGGATCTAGTTTCGAAAATCCACAATTATGCTACTACTAAATTTCGTGTTAATTAATTACTTATTAAACCGAAATTATGATCGGAATATTTTAGCTATACTGATAAAATACTTTATTATTATTGATTAAGGTATAACTTATACAAAAGGCGAAAGGTATAACTTTGTATGCATGCTTAAAGGCTTAAAAATGTGTTTTTTATTAAATTTAGGTAGAAAGTTTCTACAAGTATTAAAATTAATGAAATAAGACGTAATCGACGTGAAAAAGCATAATCGTATTTGTTTAATCCATTGATACCGACATTCACTTCACGTTACTTCAAGAGGAATTTATAAAACTGTATACCCAGATATTACATTATGATTAACATCAATTTACCATCTAAAATTAATCGCGTATTTCTGTCCTTAAGCAGTACTGCCAAGTGTTATCTGACTAATTATATTGGGATTGCCAGAGAGTTGACAGGAAACAGGTGGAAGGTGGTGGCACATTCACATGTTATTGGCACATTAAAGCCATTTGTTTATCGATTCTCCTTAAGTAGATTTTGAATAATATCTTTTCATCAATTATGTGTACAAGAAACAATTAATTTTAAAATACTCTAATCTTTGATTTGTTTTCCATTGGGCAGTTGTTATTTGTATGTACCACTTGCTCTATTTATAAGACCATATGTTTTGTAAAGTTATTGTATAATATTGTGGGTAAAAAAAATTAAAATAGTGATAAAATTAAAACGAATGAGCGATACAAAATTATGTGGCGGGTATTATATTTTTTTGTATAACTTTATAATCAGTTAAAATATAATTTTCTGCATGCTCTTTATACATTTATCGAGAAAACTTTTAAGGACTCACACTAGATACAGAGCGAGATACGGACAGGAGATGTTCGATATTTGAAATATTGCCAATTTATATCATATATCTTTATAACTCTATATATTTTGTGAGAACTGTCAAAAATGTATATTGGATGGAAATCGGTATTATATTATATATTATATATGTAATGTCAATTCACTTATTCAGAAGCATTACCTACTACTCAGTATCATTAACTATATCTCAGGCAAGCTTAAAATCACTCGTTGTTAGCTAAAAGTTATATTTGTTAAAGTCATAAACATTAAACTTTTATATTGTTATTACAAAGTTAGTTTTACGTAGCTCAGGATGTTCGTAGCAAAAGCGCCGTCGTAGCAAATTTGTAGAGGTAATATACTAATAAATAATTTACGTTAGAACGTTTCGTAAGTTTGGCTACACTTTACTAACAATTATATATTCGGGCTTAATTTTATTTTATATGTAAAAATCATAACCAAACATAGAAAGTTAATTGTTGTTATAAAGTTGATAATAACTGTTATGTCGAATTTAGAGTATTGTTATGTCGAATTTAGAGCAGATGGTCATTACGAAGTATATTTTTTCAAACATTGATAATATTTTTCATTTCAGACAATTTTTATAATCACTAAAAAGTTGTGTATTTAAAGAACTACTTTAGTTTGGGGCGAAGCAAACTTGTTATCCTTCCAAATAACTTTAAATTACAACTTCCTTGGGAATTGTAATTTAATTGATTCCGAAATTCAATATCGTTTACCAGTAGGCAAGGAATATTATTTGACAGTTTGATGTTACAACAATTTGATATTAGAAACCCTAAATTAATAACGTTAAGACAATTTAACATGATACAGTAGCCGGGTACAGTTTAAGAGAAAATTAGCACTGGCAAGCGATATAGACAGGCTTACAGTCCAGCCTAATGTCTATCGTCCAGTGCTGGGTAAATTTAAGAAGGTGCTTATTTGTCAACCTACTGTTAGTCCGAATATACCGCGCGCCCTCTGCTAGGACTATGTATACACGCTGACAGCTTTAATAAATCTTTACAGTTTTATTACAAAATTAATAATAAATAGAGCATTTTCTGATTTTTACTTATTTTATGTTACTTTTATTAGTTGTAGTCGCTTTTGGACGTTACTGTTAACTGTGTATTGATATTTAATTGTACCAGGCGTTACTTTTTGCAAATTCATATTACCAACTGCGAATATGACATATCATGATAGTCATATAGCCTCACGTAGTAAGAAATATGTATATGTAATATATGTACAAATAAGTTTTGTATGATGAGATGACTTATAAAAAATACCCTTAAGGGTATAGGTATACAATACCTCATCATATATATTCGGTCGCTATCCGAAAAGAATTAGGCTTAAGCTGTAAACAATACGTGGCATAACAAATTACCATACGCGTTTACAATGACCAAATGACATGAGATTTTCTTCATTCAATTACATTAAAGGATCTGTGTAGTAAATTGCTCGCATTATACGGACATAAAACCTTCGTAAAAGGGTCCCCTTATAAATATTTTAGCGTTGGAAGAGTTCTGTACTATAGTGTTCAAATCAACCTTGAATCTCCTGCATTGGGCTTTCTCATTTTGAGTACCAGCATGACATTTTCGTAAAGATTATTGTGTAATTCTTTATATTATAACTGCCAGGACTCATACACTTGGTAGTGTAATTTTACAAAAATTTCGTTCCCAACTATCGTTCCTTTAAATTAAGATTGACATGTTTTATAGATAGATATACTTCTTCTTTTATGTAGCTGCTAATAAACGCCGTTAAATCGTTCATACGAGTAAGTCGTCGTCTTACATAGCAAGTTTACGTCGCTGAGTCTGAAATTAAACTACGGGTATTATTATATAATGCTCTTTTCTAAGTGAAATAGGATACAAGTGGATATTTACTGTAAGGTGTTTTTTCAGTTGCAATTTATAAAACTATAACGGTTTTTGCTAAGCGGAAAAATCAATATTAATAAAATGCGTGTCAATTCTTGGATAGTCAAAAAACCTGTATAATTTAACTAAGGTTAATCAGAACTTATGTAAGACTTCTTTAAAACTGTGAAGCATAACACTACTCGTGTATTGTATTAAAAAAGTAGGGGCGCGTTATAAAACACTGACTAATTATAAAATGTGGTGCCCTGGGAAATCTTGCTTAAGCTCTAGCCAACAAGGACTACACATATATGTATAAACATTCTTATTACACAATCAATGATTATAAAACATTAATCGTTATTTGATTTGTTTGTTTTATATAATAATTACGATTATATGTCCACTATTTAAAAAAATGCATAAAGCTAAGCTACCGTTAGTGACGTTCAGTGTATGGTGTCGATTAGCATAAAGATATTTTACTTTTTTTGTTACTACATAGTACATAATAATAAAATTGTCCTTTCGTTAAATGTTCATTGGAAAGAAGCCGTCATGTATTGTCGAAGCTCTCGAATTCAGATTATAAGCTTCTGATACCGTTTATTAATAGCCCCTTCCTCTACTCATTAGAATTGGTACAGTGCGGTGATATACGCTTCCGGCTACCACTAGTTGCAGCGACGGTCCTTGTTCAGTTGTGAAATGTTAATGAGTTACATCCAGTCAACTATGAAAACATGTGAACTTTTGAAGCGGTTTGTTTTGGATAGTTTTATATTCAAATCATTACTTGAAAGAAACGCTTATATGTTTTGTAATTGACTAAACTGCGAGTATATAAACTTGTATATAGTTATCATTTACACGTGCATTCGTAGGACATTAGTTACATATTATAAGCGTTTAGTGTCGAGCATATATGCCACGCTTTACTTTTACCAAGGTCTGTCTAAATGAACGTTTATAAATATTTATGGTAAGTAAGTCAAACGGTTGGCACTGGGTACTTATGTGTCTTCTAATGCTTACTCGTGTACCAAACTCTTTTGACGGGCGACGAAGTTTTCATTCTGTCACAGATTAATCTCTTTTTTGTAGCATTAAGAGGACCGTAATACCGCGAGACACACTGTCACAAATTATGTTATCCCGAAGAACAATACCATACCTACTTGTAAATTCAATATCTGGCGGGCAAAGCCTTTGAAGTAAATTTACGACCGAAAACAATGTATAAAATGGTAAGAGGGTTCTCTCGCTAAATGTATATAATATCGAAATTGTCGAAACTTGAGAAACATTGTCCGTAACAATGAAGATTGCCGCTCACTCGTTATTTCAGAAGGTTAATCATCTTTATCGAGATTCAAAATCAGGGGAAGCTTGTAATTTCCTTAATATTTGTCTGCGGCGAAGACGCGAAACTTTTACAAACTTGTATTTTCCTTCCTGATTGTTGAGAAAGGAATTTTGACATTAACACAAGAATAACGAGCAAGGTCTACAGTAGCTGTTTTACGACAATCTCGTTTTACTTTGCAAAATTGATTGAATCAGAATTATAATAATTGCTAACTTAATCGGGATAATTACTCACTATTTATAATTTACAAGAATAATGACGAAAGGAAGAACTCGATTGTTTTTAAATGAACTTGATTTTTGAATTGTTTTTTGTCGATCATCTTACTGTGTGCTGAAATATTTATTTGCGACCGAATTTCAGTTACATCGTTATTTTTACGCCAATTAAGCCGACTGCGGTGATTCGTACTATGGTGCGAGTTAAATTTTCAATCAAAATGTGTTCATGTGGGCGAACACCTTAATACTTTGCAATCTGCTTCATACGAGTACGTATGTAAGAAGTGATTCCTACATCATTTTGTACAGAGTATTTAATAAGTAAATTATTAATCAATTTTTTCTAAATTTTTGAGTTACAGCAACAGAGGCGTTATTTATGTTGTTGGTATCTTCAATTGGTTACCGTAAGGTGAACTTGGTAAGGAGAACATATCGCATGCTTATTAGAATACTGACTTAACTCAAAAATGACGATTTTTGGGAAATCGCAAAAGAAGATCTCGCAATGAGGCCTTATCGTACTTGTTGATGAATAAAACTAAAACTAAATTATTAATTAATTACAAGTGGTACTATTTTGTACATTTGATTAACTATCTATTAGATCACAGTAAACAAAGATCTGCGTATCTGTACGTAACTAAATTTTAATTTATCTCTTAATGAGTCAGTGTTCCATTACACATGCGATATGCTTAACGTTTTACTAACTTCAACGCTAAACAACTGTGCATTGGTATGAAGGCAACCCTGATAAATGGTATTTATCGTTATTATAGATACTATAATTATTTGACCGCCTCGTTGGTCGGGCGGTTGCTAGCGCAACTGCCGATCAGGAGGTCCTGGGTTCAAATCCCGGGTTGGGTACTGTTGGATTTTTCTAATTTAGAATTTCTAGCAG
>DWDX01000561.1:0-25281 GCA_018245675.1 Agara michaeli
AATAAATAAATTATTTTGTTACCTTTTTTATCATTACTATTTTGAACACGCGGGCGAAGCCGGGGTTAACAACTAGTCTCAAATATGATTTGTTCAATAGTCATCACTGATCGTCTGCCTTTGCGGCATTTATTTGACCTCTACTAATAGAGAAAGTATAAAACTGTATTCAAAAATATAAATCATCGATATAAAGCTGGCATCCATATAAAATATGGCGTTCATAAAAATAAAAAAACTGAAGTTAATTCATTATGCGTTTTAATGCTGCTTTATGTGAAAGAATTAAACAAATCAATCAATTGGTACAAGACGTGGGTCTGACAGTAGTCCATTAGAACATTTTTTGCTTATTAAGAATTATCTGTAAATAAACAGTCACAATTTTCTATAATCCAGGTGATAGATATTGCTACTGAAGAATTTGAAACTGTCTTCCAATCATAGAAGAAACAATTTTAACATCTTTATTTAAGTCTAAATACTTCGCTATTTCAGAAATCATCCATTTTGGCATTTTTAAGCTTCCTAGTTTTGTTTGCATCACTAAATTTTCTAACTTACACATACCACTGGCGCGAGAGTGGTGCCTTGGAGAACGCCATAGTTTCAGTACTGCGAAGAGTGACATGGGCCACATTGATTGGATTTCTTATTATTATTTGCGAATATGGAACATTACGTAAGTATTTTACAATTATTTATCATCTCCTATACCACAAATAAAGTGTTCTTATCTTATGACGCAATCAAAGCAAACGTAGTTAAATGAAAAGAAAATACAATACAAGTAAAAAATAAGTTGTTGTCAAAATGAAGGCAAATAGTAATCTTAAAGTCTGGTTTTTAAGCCTTTAATTACTAAAATGTATTGCGCTTTTACTTGTCTTCGGATTTGTAATCTATGGTAAATATGGTCAATACCTAGACATAAAGATCACATTTTTTTTGCTGAGTTCAAATCTACAACTAACTCAATTTAACAAATTGTGACTTATGTTTTTTGTCTTATGAGGGAAGTTTAGCAGTCTACAGTCCAAAATCATAACCGATAGCAATTCTTACCGATTATAAACGATTGCCTCAATAATATCACAGTCGCGTTTCATTTACTTTTAGCAATGATGTTTCACTACCGTCTCTGTTTCAGCGTTTGTTACTGATTTCCTTAGTTGGTCTGTTTGGGTTCCTCTGTGTAAGCTGTCATATGGAGTATATCTGAACCACTATGTGATAATGCTGAGGATGTTGTCTGCAAACAGAACACCACCCAAGCAAGATTTCTTTGAGGACGTAAGTATTTGTGATCGTCTATTTAGCGGCAATCCGTTCTTTTCCGGACCTAATATCTCTAGTCCTAATGGTGCAAGGGATACTATGGAATACTTAACTATAATATTTATGATTATGTCTTTATCTTAAATTTCTATGTTCACCATGTTTTAAGAAACCGTTTTTTTTATACTAGTGGTGGGTCTCATGACCTTATTCGAGTCCATAGTTCCTTTAAAAGGAACCACCAAGAAAAAAGTAGCAACCAAGAGTGTTTCTCTCGTACCTCTTCGTAGCGTGCTTATCACTTTGTGTCCTCTTGCCCTTCTCAAAGCTTCATTTTGCAAGCTCAAGTAAATCCTAATTTAGCATCGTTACCTCCTCTATCATTATATTGATTTTTTGTAATTTTCAGATGATCATAACTTGTGGTCTGGTTATCGTTACAATGATCATTAGCCTGTTCATGTGGATATTCTTGGAGTCACCAGTAATCAACCTAATTATGGTTTACATTAAAAGGTAAAGTTTCTAATAAACTTTGACTGCCTCGTTGGTCGGACGGTTGCTAGCCCGACTGTCGATCGGGACGTCCTGAGTTCAAATCCCGGGTTGGGTACTATTGGATTTTTCTAATTTAGAATTTCTAGTAGTAACTCAGAGTCTGGATGTCTGCCCGGTGCATGGCAATAGGCTCACCACCTATTCCATTGTGGGACTTAAACGTAACTGGTGAAATGTGGAGGTGTGCTACACTCTTCTGCCTACCCCTTAGGGGATTACAGGCGTGATGTTACGCTATTATAGGTAAGTATATGGTTGATAGACCATTTCCAATTCGATTCGAAATATTCTACGACAACTACGCAATATTTATCGTAGCTTCAAAACTAATAACAAATTGCATACGTATGTATGTACACAGTGATGCATATGTCCATTAACTTTAAAAATAAGTTTAAATAATGTGATATGAATTTTCATTACTTTTAGAATACCTAGTCCATTACAATTAGATATTTATAAGTGAAACAGTTACGTTTATACGCGAATAACGTAATATTTAACTCGCCGCGTTGGGCGGATTGAATGCTTAAAAATAATAAATCAGTTTTTAATCAAAGTTCATTAGTGGAGTTATTTGTATTTCGCGGCGGCGGCGGGTCACGGTGGTAAGATTTATTTATTTATTATATAGATTTGATTTAGTTTCAATATGGCCGGCCATCGCGGTAAATGCGCCTGTCAACTATACGTAATTTATACCGATTGCCGGTTGTTCATTATTGTGCTGGTTATGTAATAAACTCGACGATTTTGCATGAGGATTTATTTTGTGTTGGGTTTTTTATCTTTTTATCACAGAGCGTACAATTTTATTATTATTAAAATTTCTTATAAAAAATATGAATTATTTCAACAAACTGAACATACTGTAAAAATTCTGACACAGATATTACATGTGTGCTTACGGTCCGTTTCAATCTAAAATATTAACCTCTTCCTACACTCAAACTGAGCCACGTTATACGAGTCTGAAACAAATGATACAAACGTATCATGTAGAAGCGCGAACCATTTCTGAAAACGCTCACACACGCAACAAATTGCGAGAGCAGTACTTTTAGTGTTACCTAAATCGCATTAAAGTAATGGCACGCATTTAAAATCATTTATGCCGGCAATTAATACGCGTTGGATGTTTTAAAACAATTTCGAGTGTGTCCCCGGGCGATCGGCGCGCCCGGAGCGCGGGCAAATGGGCCCGAGCACGCTAGCCAACTTGTATCTAACGAATTATTGTCTATTTGTACGAATAATTATCGCGAAACGCGAACTACCTCAAATAGAACGAAGCGTGTACTCACGCTGTGTGAAGTGAGAACGAATAGCGCTTGTAACTCCGCATGCTTTAAACATACAAGTTATATAGAACCAATTAAAGTAACTTTGTTAGGTGTACATATTATACATTTACCAAGGGCTATACGCGTAAGTCGACATTGCAAGCGGTAGTAATCTCACGTGAATATTATTTGATTCAAATTCTTTTTGAAGTGAATCCTAAATAAATAACAACTCTTATCACTTATTTTGAAAGCTTTAGCTAACCTCACGGAAGACCAGCGGAGCGTGTTAAAAGTTTCTACCTATAAGTAAATACAAGACATAAGTACGAAACATGTAAAAAGCTTTAGAATTTTATTAGTTCTTATACTTTTTTTTTTTAACATTTGTATTTGCCGTAAGTGTACGTTGGGAGTACTAAGATTTTGTTAAAACTTCATTTCATAATTAATTTTACCGTTACACATAACCAAATTGATTGACAGACAAACATTGGACGTTGGTAATAGAAACCACCTATAACAATTTATACCCGTTTACATTTTCAAATTTATATTCTGTACAGAGATTAAAAATATAGAAATTTATAACAATTCTAAGTAACTCTAGCTTTTCATGACAGCGGCGTAATACTTATATTATTTAATATATGGCGCTAATGAACATTTTGCCTTTTCAAACTTAAGATAACGCGTTGAAGTCCTTTGGTCACACTAAGCGTAGCATACTTGTTATTAATTTTCTTTTATAATAGACATGATTATTGGTACGCACATCACTAATAGCTTAAATATAAATTGTTTTTATGTCAAATCCACTAATTACTTCCTTAATTTAGAACATTTACCTTCTTAATTAGAATCATACCGCAGTGTAATATGGATGTATAAAGTAGTAATTAGGTTGATGTTACAGCAATCATACCATTACTTAATATGAATCGTATTGAATGATAGCATTTAAGGAAGATTCCAAGGTATAATATCCTATTCAACTGTTGCCTCACTAGATCTAAAAGAGCTTTGAAATAAATCGCAGTTCACTGTTCTAATTGAACGGAATTCTATATCATTAGTGGCATGATGTTTTATTCCTATATTTGGTGATGGTTTCTAGATTGAATCTACTAAGCTCTCCAAATGTAGCGCCGATGTGTGTGTAAATCAAAGTTCCACAATGGAAATGATCAAGGACAGAGGATTCAATGTCTTCTTATTGAGAGTGAGAGGATCTTTTGACAGTTTATTAAGAGACACTCCATGTTATAGAGGTATAAGTAAGTCCAATAGAGGTGCCTCAGTTCATCTTTCCTCTAAAAATATAGCCGCATAAAGTCTTAATATCTAACTCTAAAGTCAATTAAGTGTCACTAAACATTGACTTTGGATAGCTTATACTCGTAGCTACTAAGCATCTACATTGAAATATGCTACAAATACTTATTTACAAAAGAGACAATTAAGTAAACTTTAAAAGCAGCTAGGAAAATAAACATTACAAATTGTGATATTTATTATTGTACAAACTCAAACATCTTGTGAATTATTCATTTAAATTGTATTCCGACTACTTTATATTTTATGAACTCGCATACTAAAACACGAGTGGTGAAGTTATGCGGCCATTACTACTTATTGAATAATAATGAGTTATAAAATTGATATGAATATTCATAGGATTAATTATGTGTAAACGGACACATTAACAGTAGTTAAGTTGGTATAATACAGGCATAACTAAATAATTAATCTATTATATCAAGTATTAATGTCTCGGACATTTGATAAGATGTCAGATAGCTGACAGTGCGTGCATATAATTATTATTAAACTTTTGCTGACAATCATGTAGCTAGTACATTAGCATAATTATTATGGTAATACATTAAAGAAAAGTAATTATTTATTTATGATTAATTGGTTGATGGTAGAACATATACGTATAATAATCGCCAGGGGAAGTGAGAACCTTCCACCACTGCCAATCTATTTCTACCGTGAAGCATGCTTCCACTTGTGACTGCTGCTTGCTCGTTTGCTACTCTCTTCGGATAAAAAAAAGAATATCTCAACTAATCGAATTATATATAAGTATATTTTAAGCATGTCATATTTTAGGTTCAGTGTATTGCTAAATTTATTCATAAAACGTAAACGAAATTTTATGTACAAAGTCTTCTTACAAAATAAGAGAATAATAGACAAAAGCGCGTGAATATTCGCAACTCATCGTCAGCTCGGATAATGTTCTATCTCTGTAACCGGGACGCGTGTCTAACGTCGCATAATAATACGTCCGCGCATCTCGCTGGTCGTCACGCGACTAATCAATTGGCGCGCACCGTGATGTCTTCATCAGCCGCCCGGGGGCGTTACGCCCTGCGCTTGCGCACCTAAATTCGCTTGCTCTTGTGTATCCTTCGCGAATATGGCGCGCTTATCGTGTCGTATAAAAGTTTATAGTTACATATCTACTATTATATAATTATCTTTTACGATGTCTCTACTATCATAGTAATAATAGAAACTAGGTCAGTCTTAATTTGTGGCTAGTAATGCAGAAATAAAACAATGACAGTGCAGTGAGTAATGGTCGATTGGCGCAACCTAGACATTGTACGCTACATATTCCTCAATGCCAACCCCTACGATAAACCGGGTAATAGGCAACTTTGTAAAAGCTTTCTTAGTGTGCTTTCCGTTAATATCATTCCACGTGGAATTTATGTTACTATCTCGTATAACGCAGTTCACTATACATTTCTTGCGACCCGTTTAAACCTTAACTTTGTGTTTCTACTCCCCTGTTCTGGAACTTTATTTTGTTTAGTAATGTTGACCCGATACCCATTATGCCCTTAGTTCCATAGTGTAATGCATTTGGGTTAAGATTAAGATTGATACTAAATTGGATTATATTCAGTGTCGAATGTAGGTATAACAAGAATTATTGACATTATTATGAAAAAAATTGTAGGTATACAATATCATATAAATCGTTCACACGCGAAGCATACTGTAATAGAGTCTTCAACAAATGCAAAAATAATAGCACGCCACATTTGCCATAGTGGGATTCCGTGGAACGCTTAGGAGGGTAAACGCGCTCGGGATTTATTTAGCCAATTGAAAGTGGCCACTTAAAGGAATCACAGCGCGGAGAGGCAACAAATCCAACAAATTGAACAGGATCGGCAATTACCGAAGACAATGCGTGCGTGAGAGCGGGACGCGGCGCACGCAGCCTGCGAATTAGACTCGTTATCTGGGGCTCGGGTAATTAGGGGAGCGTTCCCACGCGCCGACCCCCGACAGGTGGATTCCACCTTATTATTTCTAACGGAGCCCGCCAACCGGTCAATGACTCTTAACCCTCCTTGTTCTTTGGTGGTTGCTTGCATAATTAGAATTATTTTCCTTTGTATTAAGCATTGGATGCTGCAATATAATCTGTATCTGTACCCTATTATACCATTTTTCGTAAATTAAACCTTTACTTACAAAACAAACAAACGAATGCTTGTCTGCCTGTATTGCAAAGTACGTCCCGTTTGTGTGGAAAGTAATAATCCATTTCCAAATTGAAATATAGATTATATTTTAATATCGAAGTTCCACAGTCGATTGCAGTGTGATGCTTGTCTTTGAGGCAATGTTGGTATTACATACATAAATATGTTTCAACACCGCAAACCTTGAGTTCGGCATATCCAATAGTTCTGCAAGGAAAACAAAAATGCAAATACTGCTACTTGACATAGGAATCAGATGCAACTATAAGGCTTCCATAGAACTCGAGGACTTCTTTTAAATGTTGTACCATTTTTAAAGTTACTTTTTTAATATATATTTCTAGTAACTTGGTACGCTGATTGTGTAAATAAAGAGGTTATGTTGTTTTAATTTATTTTTAATTAACGTAACAGATATTATCTCAATTTTAAGAAGTGTTTTACAAAAGAAAGATACAAGTAAGTTACAACTTTTGCGCCTCTATTATTACATAGCAAAAGTAAAATAAATTTATATGCATTCAAAATAGAGAAAACATTCAATATAGGTAATAATTATGCAAGGAAACCGATTTACTGAAATCGAATTGATTATCGGTTAACTAATAATTCGTTCATAGATTTATAGTTTCATAATGCAGAAACGGTAACTTTGAACCTTGGTTGTCATTAAGATGAATATTTAACAGCCGCAGCGGTATACATAAGCGCAAAGTTAAATGCGGTGACCCTATATAAATCACACGCAACTGAAGTTTTACACAAGGCGTACGTACACATAAAATGGAACACGAATAAATTTGAATACTAAATCTAAATCAACTCGGGCGCGTAAACGCAACTGGCAGTATTAATTTCAATTGGAGTGCATCGACGAATAAATCGATAAGTTTAAGGGATTGAAATCGATTCAGAGGTACGTGAGCGGCACGTTTTTAATAAGGCATCTATAACGTTGACGAACGTGTGAATGAGTTTTATTGCCTTATCCGCTCGGTGGCGGACCCCGAGGCATTGGCACGTCCCTTAATGATTTACCGGTGTTAAGTGTTCCGACTGAGTAACGGACTGTTCGTGAAGGATATGTATTACCAAAGAATTAAATCGTTTATCTCCATCGAAATATTAGCTCCATTAAACGACAGTGTGACAATTTTATACACGTATACGAGTACAGGGCATACTACAGCGCAATTCGTAACGTTTACAAAATTATTGATAATTACCCATTCGGCAGTAAATATTTAAATTTATTAGATAGTTCGCGATAAATCGGGCCAATTTACTAAATTAGCATGCGGTTTGCGCATGGCCAATAAATAAAAGTAGAGATTTCCTAATTACACGAGTATATTCCGTTTAGGTTCGCCTACACGCACACTGGGCCCATTCATTGCGTATAAGGAGTTCGCGACATGTCGCGGCGAGTGCGGGCGACACGCGACATTGGCCGGCGTCGCATTCGGCTACTGTGTGGACCTTGATATACGATCCTCTGGATTTGGGCGGCTTAATATCCTCTGCTCTAGTTTAAACGCAAACAGAAGCGGATAGTGGTAGGTACTGACTTTGTGCTTTGATTGACTTGAAAAGTTTCTTCTACGTAGTTTCACAGAGATAATAACCATTAAGTTTACTTTTGCCTTTTATGTCTCATATCATGGAGTGTACACAACTTGTTCAATGTACCTACTTGTAAAGTAATAAGAACAAGCAATAATATGCACAGTCAGTCGGTACACATAGACCTAACAACCATTACGAAAATGCAGTTAAATGATTCCGAATATGAAGTTCAGCGGTGCAGCGCGATTCCTCGAAGGCAGAACACCCAAACCCATATTGATGAGAGTGGGCTGATTTCCAGAAATAAATAGCGCAGTATTTATAAAGTTAAAGCGCCGAGAGATCCGGCTCGCCGATTGGCGTACTCTTGTATCACTTGTAAAATACTTTATTGGCTCCATAATATTGCCGTTTTAGAATGGTCACTTCGTTGTCAATTTGCTTATCGTAATAACGTTTAGATCGCCAAGCCCAGCGATAATACACTTAGCAAATCGAATGTTGCCAAATATAGTAATTAGCGTTCAATGATTTTGAAAAACTTGTGCGTAAAATCAGTTATAGAGTGTTTGCCCGGGAAAATGTCACAAAATAATTTCATTTTTTAACGTTCTAATAGTGTCTTAGTGTAATACATACTTTGCATTTCGAATATCTATAAAATTAGATGCCCGGCACCAAGTTGCATGAATCCCACTATACTTAAGAGCGAGAGACTACTAACGGGGTTAGTTTTTAGTAAGAAGAAATGAGACAGAATGTAAGTGTTTTATTCCTTTTGGGGATGTATAGCAGCGCCTCCCCGCGTTATCTGTATCTGGCGTGCGCTATGGAGCTATCGCGGGCAGCGCCATCTGCTTCAATTCGAACCGCTTAACACACGGGCTGCTTTCTTGATGCAGGAAATTGATCTGGAATATTTGAATGTTACATTTTATTTTTATTGTTACTGGTTCAGAGACTCCGACCGCTAAACAGTCGCGGGTTCGACTCCCGTCCCGGGATAAACGTTACTGTCTTGCCGTTTTTTAATTTCATTATTATTTATGTGATTCAATTATTCTATGTTCTATCGATACATCCCAGTAGACCTTCGACTCATCTGAAACTAACGCCCTGCCGAAACCTATAGAAATAAATATTTGCCTTTGAGAAAATTGACCGTAAAGTATTTTTGCTATTTGGCTAATAGGTATTTCTCCATATACAGCATGTCGTTTTATTAGTGCTGCAGGTGGAAGTTACTTGTCATAACATCCTACGCAGGTTACGTGTGAAACTGGCTCGAACCAATGCCATTAACGCCCGCGTCTATTGATCACAGCTATTCGTAACAACTACGCCCAAATATGCAATCGGCCGCCCTTTAAGTCGGACAATATCAAGCAATTGCATCTTTGTGCTTGTCAATTAAATCCAACAAGTGCACGGATCACACGCGACCGGTGCACGTCGATTGGTACGTTGACAGTGTTAGATATTTAAATACGAATAGTGTGGACCGCGAGAGCTAATGATACACTGATTAACAATATTCGGCGCAGATAGCAGTGAGTTACTCGCGGGGGGCGGGGCGCGATGCTAGATTGCGCGCGCGCCGATTTATACCGGCCCCGCCGTATTAACTGATATCGGCCGCTAAGTATTTGCGATGGGATGTATGGACGTTCATTCGAATGATTGTTCGAACTGTACGGCCATTCGAATTATAAAAGTTCGATGGATTCCATTCCAGACTTCTTTAGTATGTATATAAGCTACCCTATGAGTATTTATATAGCTTGAGTAATTGAAGAGTTTGTATGATAGTAATATTAGCCCTGGACATGAGCATTTACGCTCGTTTGCAAACCCTGAACATTGCATTATAGGCCTAATGCTGTTAGCAACAGCAGCCTATCTATCCATATATTACACTTAAGTAATTCTATAGCTATCACCGGTTGCCTAAAATCGTTACTCTCACATTTAAAAACGTTTGATGAATCCGACTGATCGTTCGTTCACCCCTTCACGTCTCTAGCAAATATGCAATTATTACATGCGAAACAAATAATGCTCTTTAACGGTTACGACCACGATTGTGGATGCTTTTTTATTTATTGCTGGGAAAGGAATCTCGATTTATTGCGAGCGGTATACCGTAGATATTTTCTAATAAGTTCGATTAGCTCTTATTGATGACGCTGATAACAATATGAATTGTTGGCCGTATGGCTAAGTATCGCAATTCATGCGCTTGTGATATAAACTTTTACCTAGTGTATAGGTATTGTAACGTATTGTTTATATACACTAACGTTACGTCATGCCTTTTCCATATAAGTACGTATAATTCTACCAATTAGGAGAGGTCTATGTCAAGCAATTGACCGGTACAAACTATTGATGATGAATACTTAGTTAATACAAAACGCCTCCCTTATCCTTCAGTCTCATTTTAACATTATCTACCTAAGGCTGAGCGGTCTCGTAAGCTTCATTGGTGAACAAGGGCTGTCGGTTCGATTCCTACCCGGAAGAAATATTTGTGTTGCAGTCTTTCTTTGTTCTATGTCTGGTTGTAAAACTATTTATAATTAATTTTGAAAAGTATGTACCTATATATATAGTCAAATATCAGCCTAGTCATCACAACACAGGCTATACACCGCGCTGTATCTAATAATTCCCGCCTGGACGATATCAAATCGGAATCATTTTCCACGCAGCTCCATATCAACGGCCACAACTGAGTAGCGTATATTGTTTGCATCACATCAAACTTCACAGATTCCATTGATTATTTCAGCGCACTCAATCAATCTCTGACAGATTTCCTGTTCGAGATAATGACGTGTGAGTTACGGTAGCCGCTTACTGTTCGCCGCTGACAAAACTGCTAGAACTTACTCATTTAGATGTCGTTCGACAGAATGATCAATCATTTCCTTGCATACCTCACGCCCATTGAACCGTACGTTGCCGAATCCCACAATTACTTATTTAGAACAGTATCGTCGAACGTGCCTCTGTCCTTAGATTTTACTATACAAATAATTTATCAGTTATTCTTATTGCTATAATGTATCTGTTATATAGTTTTTCAATTAAAAACTCCCCTTACAATAATTCGAGAATATCTAAAGTATGCAAGAAAATATTTTGTCTTTGGTGATCAGATATTAATCATTGAGTATGTGTATGTAAATATTATTTACTAGTATGTAAATAGTATTATTATTTTAACACGTCCTTTCACTGAACTTAGGATCTGCAGGAAGACACGTAGTTTACAGACTCGAATCAAAATTACCATACACACAACTCTATGTGCTCCGGACATTTTAGTAACCGTTTATAGAAGTAAATGTGTTACAATTATGTTGTTGTTTAAATGAAATGTAATATAAATAATTTTATAGAGTATTAAAGTAATTATGTCGCTGCGTAGATGGAGTATCAGTGCTATCACGCATGTCCCACCCTTTGTTAAAACGGAATGAAGCCAATTTATAAATTCGTCTCCGACACGAGCGTCATTAATTATGTTGCTGGCTGGGTGGCTGAGAAAAACTTACTTCACTCATTTCGCTATCATTACAATCGCATGCCATCCCTTTCGCACTCGACTTAACATACAAGATCTTGCTTATTTTGACATACACAAATTAAAAACAGTACGCAACGTAATTGAATTCTTACCGTTTCAAACTTAAAGTTCTATTTACAATGTATCTATATGGATGTTGTGGTCTTTGGCGATTTCGGTTCCGGCGCTCGTCCCGCTCCTTTGTTTTGTCCTGCAACTTCACCGGCGTTAATGGTGTTATCTTGGCCCTCGAACGCAGCACCTCTCCGTATATTTCTTTATCTTGTCCTCTCTGTTGGCGGTTACCAGCAGTTTGTTTTTTACTCATTTGCTAATTTCGAAAATGAGAAGGCGCTCGCGATCACATCTACGTCGATCGTAGATTTAGGCCGGCGCACATTAATAAAATTAACGAATGCTCTTTAAATTAATTGAACTCACCCTACTCGGAACTCGGTTATCCTGGATCGGCTATTTTATCCGGCCAATGACCTGTGTATGTGCTATATAAACATGTACATACATGTGTAACATCAGCAAACGTGTAGCTAATTAGAGATTGTAATTATTAGCAGCTGATATACTTAGCCATATATTATTTTCCAAAATATGTGCTGCATATTTCCTCACGTACCTTACTTAAAAAATTTAAGCTACTTTGCAAAGATTGTGCTAAAATTAACATCAGATATAAAATTATCACTGTCGGGTAGGAAACAGGAAAATATTTTACATCATCAAACAAATTCAAAACAACCTAACGAAAATAACAGCAAATAAACAAACAATCCCGCTTGGTAAACCGTTCACAATTGAATAACGTATAGGTGGCATTGCATAGCGCGCCCTCGGGCGGGGGCGGCGCGGACGCATGCAAGCCCACCCCGACGAAGAGAGAAGACGCCGCGCGTTCTGGCCTTTACCGACTTCCATTTATATGTTAGAAAGTACAATTATCTTACGCTACTTCGATTTGTATAGCAATATTCTTCACTAATAACAGTTGTTGAATTCAGAAAGTTACGCAACCTCATGGGAATTCATTCAAAGTGTTGTAATTAGACCTGTCTTTTTCGATTTGTATCACTGATCACTTGGAAGAAAATAAGATTTAACTTGATCAGGATATACTTTGAGTTTGAAAATAAACAATCAGCTTGCGCAAGCCGATCGCATTGAAAAACGCTTAGTTTTCATGACACAGCGCTCGCCCTCGGGCGGAGGCGGTGCGCACACATGCGAGGCCACCCTGCCTACGACGCCCCACTTTCTGGCCAATATTGACTTAAGCTTACGGATTAGGATGTACAAGTACTATTGCTAATGTACCTAGATACCTTGGAAAATAAAATTTTTGAACTGGAAATTCATCCTCGATTTATTTTTCTCATAAAACACTATTATACCTACTTGTATTATAATGACACATTCTACATATTCATTACAAGACTTTTCCTAATAATAATTTATATAAAAAGAGTAGGTAGTAAATATATACGTATTGCAATAGCACATTTCTTAGATACAAGTAGGTACAAGTTTATCAAAACAATGGCCGTTAGTCATCCTTCGGCGTAGAGGAGGTTGCGTCAGACTAGGTCAGGGCACAGGAATGCAGACTAATTGACAGATTGCCGAGGACATCAGTGCGGGTCAATTAGGCCATACGTTGGTGAGCTTTTATAAGTTGCTATGCAGTTCAAATTGTTGCTATGCAGTTTAAATTGCTGCTATAGTAGTTCACTTTTCATGTCCAATAAAAAAGATTTTATGCATGCATATTCTGGGCTTCCTAAAGTACGTATCCGTACCTCAGCAATGTTGGAAACGCGGCAAGGAAACCGGAACAACTGAATGTTCTCCACAGTACAGAATTTCTCAAACAAGAATCTTACAATAAATAATCTCTTCAGATTATTTATCACTTCTTTTTTTCTAATTAAATATCCATTATCTAGTCTTGCTCTACCAAAGAACTGTATAGTATAGATTGTTTTTTTTTTAGATATAAGTAGCTTTTATTGTTCCAATGCCAGACACGGGTATTCCATAACGAAAAGGATTACGACCATAGTTTACCACTTTGGTCAGACTTCACAAACGTTCAGAAAACGTTATGGACAACTCTAAAGTGTGAAAGTTTTCTCACAATCTTTTCCTGCGTGGTCAGGATTTGAACCAGGACCACCGAACTTAGGTACGGAATTCCAAACCACTAAGCTGTCACTGCTTAGCCGAACTACGTACAGATTAAATGATCATAAAACCTATAACAAAGAAACTGTGATGGCGCTTTAAAATTAAGACCTCTTATATAGAACGACTGGAGAGGTCAGTTATGAGTGGTGGTACCGACGGTAACAATAGCCGATGATATAGATAGATAAGCGGCCGCGAGCCTCATTTGCATTATGCTCGCGGCGACGCGGATATATGTAGGTATATGTAATCTGTACTCCCTCTGTACTGCCACGCACCGCGCCTGAAACCAAATGCTAAACTATTCGAAATTTAAATGGAACCCATAATATTTAACGTAATTTGTGGGTGTACATTGGCAATATGAACAGATGTAAATTGACTATTACGTATTGTACAAAATATATTTGCATGTCATCTAAAATTAATTTCAAATAGATAGAATATTTATAAATAACGTAACACAAGCAAACGATAGAATTATCCGTATAGTGATAGTCAGGGATATTGGCACAACAAGAATCATACAACTAAACACGAAGTTGGACATCTAGATGCATGATTCAGATACAAAGCGGAAATCGAACCAAGCACCTTTTGCACATAATACCGCGACGGCGATCAATGTGCAAGCGGATTTCGAAACTGTGAACTATTAACTATATGCGACCAGCACTAAGATATTACATAGGTTAAAGCGTGATACCATTTCACACACATTTAAATTACGGTTCACACTTACATAAACAATCAACAAAGAAATGTCTGTCACGTTCAAAAAATCAAAATGCCGTTTAACATAAAGGGAGGCGGAACACTGAATATTACCTATGTTTAAACAACAATCGCATAAAATATACTGTGCATTTCAATTCAGTAATAAAATGCTGTTCGACCTACCTAGAGGTTTACCAGTTCAACACCAACGGATACTTGTTATAGGTGTGACAGCTTAGCGCACGTGTGCTCGGGTCACGGTCGGCGTTAACAATTAACGTATTTATAAATTGGCTGATAATATTTACGTAAAGTAATATAATAGCAATTGCAGATACAACAACTTCGACTTTTGAGAATTAAATTTATAAGATGTATAATAATATTTGTTCGGATGTGATGTCTCAGGATTCATAGGTATTCACCCATTGCGGAGGTACATCTTAATTTAGAACATTATCTGTTTATTTAATATTAAATAAGATCTCGCTATAACAATGAAGGAAAACATCGTGAGATAATAACTTTGATTTCCTCATGTCGCCTGAGGTGTGTGATTTCTACCGACCCGGATTTGGCCAACGCGGCAGGCTTTAGCCTTCTCATTCTCGGACTTATGGCCAACAGTGGGGCTTTTAACACGCTGACGACGATGACAGTGATGACGTTTCGTCGGTATACCGTTTAAAACGTTTTTGTTTCATTTTTCAGTCCGCAATTGTGATAGTCGCATACAGAATGACATTTTAATCGGTACCGTAGACTTTGGTTGCGTACACGGCTACACAGGTAATAAACTCAATGTGCAAATTACCCAAATAATACCCGTTAAAGTTCACATTGTATAGCATTCTTTATTGATGTATTCAAAGGGAATAATTATGGTTTACACGGGCCTTAGCATTTACCATCGATGTTTATTACTTGGCACCACGGAGCACTAAATCTCCGTGGGGTCATCAGCTTGGATCCTGGTTTTGATTTTGTAACGATTTAGCTAAACGTTATGCAACAAGGGCTTTGTGTCTAAGTATTCTATTCAATCACTCGAACTAGTGATGTGTACCGCCATCTATCGACAATGGATAATTTAAAGAGTAAAAATGAAACTTGTTTAATCTGCGCGCTGTCATTGGGTAATTAGTAACAACTACCATAAATATATTATTTAGCCGCTTAGTGTATGTAAACGAAAAAAGCTAAAAGATGAGATGGTATAAAGAATTCTAGTATGTTAGTATCAATTACATGCAATTGAAATTAGCCGATTTATTCTCCAGTAGCACTCTCCCTACTTTTAGTTCCAATAGACTATTATGTCCACATTGAGTGGACAGTATGCGCGTTACAAAAAGCAAAGCAAACTACGAGAATTCTAAATGTATCGATATCACAGTTACATCACTCGAGACGGTACCGTACGTATCACAATGGCAGATAGCTGCGTCACTAACAATACCGGACAACGCTTTGATGCATTAGCAGAGATAAAGTAGGAATCTTAAGCAGAGAAATCACATACGGAACGTAATGAGGCCGCTCGAGTGGACCATATTGTACCAACGTGATCTGATTGGAAAATAATTGTAACGTGTGGGCATTTCTTTCATACGTCTCGTGGAACGAGCTCGAGTATTGTTTGCAACATATAAGATATCGAACGATTGGTAAACACAATGGAGCTAACAGTTTTACTTATACGAAATGAAAACACTTTTATCGTTCCACTGTTGTACAACAGAATGTCTCGTAACAATGAAAGGGTTTTAAGGTCGTAGTTCAGCAAGCTGACCGTGAGCGTGGTTGGCAGACCTATCAAAGTGTTGACATTTCCTTACAATGGTTTCCTTTACTACTCTAACAAATGACAGGTATTTTTAAACAATTCACTGCTTTAAATGAAGAGTGATTTATACACTCAATCTACCCTCACCAGGAAATATATATTATTATGGAATATTTATTTAATATACTAGTAGTTAGCCAGCTTAATCTTGTGTTACATACATTTATGTGGCTTAACTGATGCCGATGTCCTTAGCAATCTGTCAATTAGCTCGCACACTCCGCTAGCGACCTAGCCACTGTCGCAATCACCTTTCTAACGGAGGATGACTAATAGGCATTGTTATACTTATTGTACTGCTCCTTTTTAGGATAATGTTAATGTTAAGGACGTTGTAGAACTAGACTTAAGTAAATCACAGTTTCTTGAGTATATGTACATACATATTATATTAAAATACTGCATGGATATTTGGCAATACATATTAAAGAAACGCCTTTTCACGCTCCAACTGATCTAATTGGCGGGAGTCTTTACGAACATGATTGTTTATAACATAACATATTATATATTAACATTGTATGTCCAATTCATAAATTTACTATTATGTCCAAGGAACAAAATTTTTATATTAATTCGTGTACTTTTCCTCCTTACCGCTTATGCATACTACACATAGTTCCAAAACTGCACAATCTTCGTTTAGTGCACACTAGCCAGCTAGTTAGCCAAGGTACAATAGAGACACAAAGACCACCTCTGACCTCTCTAACTAGGTTTCCCCGGCATCGAAGAAATTATCCATTCCTAATTTAAATATCGGTATCTCGATAGTTATCCGGTCGTCATCGGCGATTAATTAACTTTAATTAAACATAGCGTCTGTGTTTAGGCGCCACGAGGTGCGATTCTAAATGCCGCCGAGTGCGCTGATCGACACGAGACCCGCTACGTGACTAGCGATGCATTAAGATAACGCATTACATATTTCACCACCTATGCGCGCGCATGGACGTGCCATAATGTCTTCATTACCCTCTCGCGCATCGAATTATGCTAATGTGGGGCTAGCGGAACCGGCCGCTATATCACAGACACGCGATACACATTTAAAAACGAAACAATTTGAAAATCGCCCCCCCGCTGTGCCGCGCTTGCGTACGCCCGCTCGGATTGGCATAGTGAGTGACGTCCGCTGTCCTTATTGGTCGATAAGATTTGACAGATAAGAAATCGGCGGCGATATTAAAGTAGATGTGTCTCGGGCATTTACGGCTTGTAAAAATCTCCAAACGGTATCGGTGTTACAAAAAGTTGGGCGCTCGGTGCACTATCGGTCCCGACTGGTCGATCTCGCGCATCTATCATGTGGGATTGAAAACATCTGTCGACATTGTTGTATCGGAGAGTAATAGACGTTCAGATAGTGTTAAGGGACGTTCGGCGTACAAATTATGTAATAATGATTATCATCTTTGATTATTAAACAACACTGCTAGTACTGAAGGACCACAACAATACACTATACTAGACGACAATGTAGAATCAATGAATTATCAGATTTTTGTATACGTAAAATTTGGCGATAACGTAAATTTAATTTATGAACTAAAACACGAACGAGAACTTAGTACAAACTGAAAATATAACTCTTGAAGATAAATAGAAACATCAGATAAGCTCATAGTCAAACCCAATCCGATTGAAAAAACTGTTCTCATATCCCGATGTACCATATTACCTACTATATATCTATATATAGGTATCTTCTTTGACAGGTGGCCGTTTCTGCTCCTTTTCTCCGTGCATCGAGCAGGTGCAAAGGACTTGTCTAGCGCTTCAGCAGCACGGATTCCAAGATGTACTTACCATGGAAGTGTTGCAAACCGAGTTGAAGATCAATCGTAGAATTGTACCCGTGAGGGATTTGTCGTTCCTGAAACATAAGGTTAGTAGAGTTTCAGGGGATGATTTTAAGCTTTTACTTTCACCAATGAAATTCAAACAAAAACTATTGTACCGATTAGTGCAACTTTATATTCATCAGGCAGCAACAGATATTTCCTATTCTTAATCACGTTTTCTGACAAAAATCCATTGTTATAAAGTGGTAGGCGATCTATATTATTAAACATTTAAAGCACCCTCCTCTCTTCCTATATACGTTAAATACAAAAGCGAAAACTAAAGGTGTGCATGTCTGTTGTAGTTATGCAATTATACATTTTGCCCATATATATCTGTCCATGTTTCTTTGCATTTTATTGCCTAACACACTCTGTAAATCTATGTAATCTAACGATCGATATCCTTACTTTATAATGCCTAAGAATGTTGCTCTAACCGATTTAAGATAGAGCCTTGTTTTAAATACGTAAATATCGATATCTGGGCCGCCTATTGACCTCCGCGTCGACACATTAACTCGACTAAGTTACGACGCCACTCGGCCACACTACAGGAATCGATCAGAGGCTAACAAGCCGATAATTGACAGAATACTAAAGTACTACTACTGAAGTACATAAAGGCTAAGCGCGAGATGGTTGCGCCATGACTCTGCACGCATGCGGTCCATGCATCAACGTGACAAATATGGCAACGTGATCATTCGTGTCAAATAACCCTAGCGTTTTCCGTTGTGCCAGAATCTTAAGCTTTCATTCGATCTAAGAGATATGATAGAAAATCGATGTGATTCTATGTTACGATATCGTATGGGCCCCACAAAGATTGAAACTACCGAGCAGATCAATCAGAGGCTAGAAAACCGATAATTGACAGCCCACAAACATACTACGTCCGATTTTAGCGCAGCTTAGTTGCACCTTGATTGTCCTCGCCCGTTGATCATGCATCGAAATAACAAAAACGATAATATAAATGAAGCTCCAGAATCGTAATCCCATACTAGGACAATCCATATAGTAGATGCCTTGGATACACATAGTACTAACATTATAGGACCCTTTGAGTGTAAAGTTTGACTTCAAATAGACGACGCGTAAGAATATTTACACATCTTCTTTTGTAGGTACATAAATCTAGAAACATTATCTTTTAAAAGTATACTCTAACAGATGCTTATAATATGTCATCAAATTTCCAGAGAACCTAAAAATGGAGTGACCTCATAACAATCTGAGCTAAGTGGAAACGGCAGTAAATAACAATGGTACATTAAAATGTAGATAACGCGACAATATACGAATATGCAAATAGAGCTCCTGTATAGTAGTATTTTAAGAGATAAGCTTATAATTATATATTGGTAGAAACTAATGACAAAACATAAAGACCGTATATCAAAAGAAATAGTTCAATGTAAACAGAGCAATAATTCTCCTTCGTTCAATGCGATTTGAATTTTGAAAGTTCTTTCATGGACAGCCCGCAAAATTAACACAGTCACATACGAAAGCATATTAATAATAAATAATTGTCTCTTAAATGCAAAAACAATATAGAGGTGGCGGAAGCGACACGCGTGATAAATTCGCCTTTACGCCTCCAAGAGCTGTCAGGTGCAGTGAGCGTAATAACTGGACCTTCCGTTAAAGGTGGCCTGGGTGCTTAGGTGGGTACGCTCGTGTGATGAAACGCTGCGTTTATTAAAGGTCGGCGTTAAGACCGTAGCGAAACAATACTGAAGGCGCACGTCGACGTCGTTCAGATTGGAATGGGCAAGGGTGTGCATGTAACGCGAACGCATACTGCTAGTTCATATATAGCAATGAATTTTCCAATTGAAATATCAGCTGCAATTACAGCCAATGGAAAAATTTTGTGATGAAATTTACACGTTTCAGCGTTCTCCATAGTGTGTTGTAAGGCGCGTGATATCCCACCCTTAGCAAGCTTGGCTTAAAACCGTCGCATTTTGAGAGCATAACAATCTCCAACTATTGAATGGAATGGAAATTGATGACGATGATGGATTAACTAAACCGTTATGTACTGTATAAAATCTTACGACAACTAAAATGCTAATAATGACAGCAATGGATTTAAAAAAATATACGACACGACAGTTTTTTTAATATTTCAACATTCTTTGGAAGTCTGTCATTTGACCGACATGTCAGTTCGCTACATTAATAACCACCCAATATAATTAATAACTAAAGACCATATTTACCTGTGAGGGTATGTGTGCACTCTTGTCGCAGTAACTACGTAGAGGATTTTGATACGGTTTTAACCAATGACCAGGCCTATTCCTAAGCATGAGATAATTGTATAAGCGATGTAGATTCTATATAAATCGACGGATCCGAAAAAACCAAACTGTGATGTTGTCTTGGTAGCATTGCTTAAACCGTCAAGACATTACGAAAACAATGTATGACAAAATTTTTCCGCTTTCATATTCCGCAGAGTATGATCGGGACAGATTATGCAGATATTTTAAAATTGTACCGAAACAATATAAAATATTTTCAAAATTTCAATTAAAATAACAGTAATGGTGGATAATAAGTGTTAAATTAAAAAAGAGTATCAAAGTTAAAGCAACATTAGGTAATATGAAAATAAATACCCCCAGAGTACCTTCGAGTGCACACACATATGTTTCGTCTCCAAATTGACGTAGATTGAAAGCGAACTAGTAACACATTGAATCGGATGGGGCACTAAAAGACCTATCAATTTATTAACGTCTGTCTGCTCGTGGATGTAATGGATGTAATGCGGAGCCAGTGAAGTGTCTAATTGGACAGTCGTATAGATGGACGCGTTCGCGACAGCTCTCTCGTATACGGTTTTATGTTTTGCTGCCAAAACGGCAAAATGACCCTCTTTAATTTTAAAAAGTTACTAACTATGTATATAGTAGAACTTTTTTTTTCAAAATGCAACTGGAAAGTATCAACCACTGCGCCCAAGTTGTTACTACAGACACACAAAGTTAGCAGTTGCCTTGAAAGTGCAGAGCGCTTCCTGCCTCACGGGCGCCTTTATAACCGAACAAAACATAATACGAGTATAGCCATTTGACAGCATATCTGTTCCAAGGTAAAATATATGAAAATAGTCGAGAGCAAGTTACTAGAGCTTGAAAGGGTGTAGTATAAAATTATAAATACGGTTTCACTGAATTACATAATTTACTTATCTGTTACTTTGTATGTGTTCCGCACTCCAAAATTTAAGTAACCTAATTTGACATCAAAATTCATTGGATTTTGCAAAGCAATTATTATAATCTGAATTTTCACTAAAATCAGAAGTTGCGTTACCTACTGTTGTAATATTACAGGTCGTAGTACTATTTCTTTCAATCATTATTTAAACACATCTCAACACGTTCTATCAGATTTGTATCGTCCTCGAGATCGATTTAAATGCATTGATTTATCGCGTGATGGATGGAAGCGGATAGATATAAATAGTCTGCGGAGGAATCCGGTTGCGATTCTATTTCGATATACCTTATATCGCTATACAAACGGTCTAACCTACTATAGATTGTTCTAACAGGACAATACGTATTGGTGCGGCCTCAGTAACGCAATGTTACAGAACTATCAGTATCAATATCATTAATCATCAGCATCCCTTTTCATTGTTTAATTTTAATATATTAATTAAATTTTGTACGCCGTAAAAATCAAAATATGGCTTGAACTAATAATCCTGTAACATCTTTATATGTACACATATTTGTGCAAATAAACGTCTTTGTCTTTGTCTTTGTTGTTGGTCATAGATCTCCTCTTGCAATATGGAGGTTTAAGGGCATAATCTGACACATAGAACAAGTGCGGAATAACAAACGTTACACGCCTATGATAAAGTGTACCTATACATAATTCTGGAGAAGATCGTTATGGACACGATCTTCTTATAAGGAGGAAGAACGCCAAGAAAGGCCGCTGAGGGGGTTTTAGTGGGTAAAAATCTCACATAACCGAAGTATGTCTGGTGTCTCTCCCTAGGTACATTGAATTACATTACATTACAACAGGATTCGAACCCCAGTCTTCTGAGGTGAGCAGTTGATATCGAAACCTAAATTGACATATTATTAATCCATCACATACATAGGCCCTTAACGGGGTAAGCAGAGAGTGGGTAATGTTAAATATTTCTATCCTTACAGACTTAACATGCTTCCACATTCATCACATTCTTATATAAGCGTAAAATATTGTACGTAATACAACAAAAGAAAAGTTTCATGCAAATATCTTTGTGTTATATACCAAATTTAACTTGTCATAGCTTATTAGTGTGTCCGTTCTAATAACACAAAATACAGCAGAATGCAAGAAAACGTACTACAATTCCATCAGCAACACGTTGCATACAATTTTGCCTTACTGCATGTATTATAAAGGTTACATTAACGGTCAGCATTTTCGGCGTAAGTGTATCGCAAGTTAAAACAACCAGCATTCCATTTTGTACCCTTCTGTTTATATAACACTGTCGGTTTTAGACTGATTGGCTGTTCGTTAGTAGGTATATTCGGTATCGATTATAGCTAAGCCAAACCGGTCCTTGTGCGTTATGCAATACGGTGCATGTTTCTGTATAGCATAAGGTCAATATCGGCGACATATCGGTGTTGCGTTCGCAAACGTCACGTTCGCCGTTTGTCGCGAACGGTCACGCTCCGGACGGTAGCCGAATACGTAGAGCTGTTCACAGCGCGATATAAACATATCGATAATTCTACTAATGACCGAGTCGCATGGTTTTTTTATAGCAGAAGAAAAGGACATGGCAAACAGAGACCTAGAAACACCAGCAACACAACATTTGGAACGATTTAATTTACTATTTTGTTAAGCTATAGAACCTTCGATATGGCCAGCCAAAGTCCAGTCCTGTAGGTCTTCTTCGTACTTCTACAACTAATAACTACTAATTTCATGTCTATCTCCCACTTTGTACCATACTTCGTCCAAACTGTCGTCTTCATATTTATGTATAAAAGCTATACTACTATATGTATATTGTATACTGTATATTGGTTTAGTGAAACCTTACGTTTATATATTTTGCTTATATGTAACTTTAGTCATAAAAGGCAGATACTGAGTAAAATTAATTAAAGCCCTGAATAATTTAATTCTATTGATATGCAATATTATTACAATGTAATAATATTTTAAACGCTGTCGGATACAAGCGAATTAATTCGATCACTAAGAACAGAACGCCATTGTGATTTCTAGCTATTTGTTTAACAAATTTTCAGTTGTCGATACATATTGGCCAATTTAGGTTTTCGTTTTATCGATAATATCGCCGGCCGACCTGCCTAAAACAATGGCACACAGAATCCGTGGGAAAATCAGGGGAGCTTTTTAAAATCCATCTAAAAGGCAGCCTCGGTATGCCCATGCATTAGAGGTACATTATTAGATTATTCCTTGCATTATTTTGTGCCGTATACGTAAAATTACCCATTTCGGGGTGGCCCAGATAAGATCGTGTTTTAATGAACAGATAGTGGCGAGTTATCACGTAAAATTGCGACTGGACTTGTGACTGAGTTACGCCGCTTAGATTACGAATGTTAGTGCGAACTGTCGAATGAATTACACTGTATTTATTTGGATGGAAAATGCATTGCAATTATTACACGAAGTGTGGGTTATGTGCACGCATTAAATTTAATTTTAATTCAATAATTGGGAACAATTCCACACGCGATTATTTGATTCCAAAGTAGGCTATTCAATGCCTGTGTGAGGGCAACGGGACAGCTGATAAACATATGTATAAATACGATATAAAACTTATATAGTTATTTTTATTACACCCAGACACAGAACAAATAAATGTGTTCCAATGTTTGTCCCGGGTGCGAATCGAACCCACGACCTCCGGTTTTGCTGTCAGGATCTCTAACCGTTACACCAAGAGGTCAGGCAGATTGACAAAACTATTGAACAGTTGGTAATTGCCACCAACGTTTGTCCAAATGTTGGACACGGGGTAGTACTCCACGTGTGGGACTTTGAAGCTTTTAGTACGATGTTTCAGTAGGTAGTAGGTACAGTCTAATAAGTTTTTTTTATTCGATTGAGTTTGATAATATAAGATAGTAGTTAAAGAGAATCTTAACATCGCTGTACTTTTATAGCCCCAATGGATATGGTATGATATGGATTTAAAAACACGCCCAAAAATAAACAGTCACAGTCACATAATGTATCATTGATTTTATTAGGAAACTGGATGCGTAACTCCTAGAACTTATGATTCCAATTTGCCCATTGATAATTTAGTGGCAACCCTAAAGCGAACATTCCCAGTGCGGCTCGCGAGATGTAGTGGCAAATCACAATGATAGGTTGTGCATTGGTAAGGCACTGTCACCGGCGAAGATCCGGTCTTGTACCGGTATTATATACGAGACGCGAGTGCTTACTGTCCATTCATAACCGACTATTGAGCATTATAAGGGATATCGTATGAAAAAATATGGATATTTTAGTTACCACCGCACATAAATATTTTTTAATTACCCTAATAATTTGTACATATTATTCGTGACGATGACCATTTACCATAATATGGATTGTTTGCTTTTTAAAATGCTTTTATTACCATGTCATTGACTATACAGAAAAACGTGTGACAATATTTTTATAAGATACGTAACATCACGCCTGTAATCACCTAAGGGGTAGGCAGAGGAGTGTAGTACACCCCCATATTTCACCAGCTACGTTTAAATCCCACAATGGAATAGGTGATGAGCCTATTGCCATGCACCGGCACACATCCAGACTCTGAGTCACTACTAGAAATTCTAAATTAGAAAAATCCAACAGTACCCAACCCGGGATTTGA
>DWDX01000562.1:0-25273 GCA_018245675.1 Agara michaeli
TAGTAGTACATGATATCCGTGTCGGGGTCCTCGACCCATATCCAAAACGCTTCCGGCCCTTTGCCGTGATACTTGTCGTTCCATCTGTAATAATAATAACAGTATAAATTATTTGAAATCAATAATTAAATAAAAAATGTATTGACCTTGTTCGGTGATTGACTATAGTGAGTTAAGCTAAACTAGTTAGCTAACTTGATAATTAATATATATATTTTTAAAGCTGCTATAAATAAATAAATGTAGAATAAAAAAGGCATACAAAAAAAAGGTATTCGTGGAATAATCAAATTCCCAGTCAATATCCAGTACGCTTGAGATATTAAATGAATGTTGTATGTGTATCTTTAGATTAATTGACTTAGTTATTTTATCGGTAATACATATTATGAGCCATTACTATCGAGAATGTAAAAAATCTGACCTAAAGTTAGGTGTAATGGTAAGCCGGATCCTCAGTACGGTTCTGGTGATGGGGTGCAGGCTGGCGTCCATCTCCAGCAGGGGGAACTCGTCCGCGCACTTCTTTACATGCCGCGCGGCTTTAGGGTTCCGTACGAGGTCGCCTGGTACGAGTAAAATAAAAAAACTGATATATAAACGCTATATTTTGGCTGATTGGTTAGAGAAATAAAGAGAGAGAGAGAGGGAGAAAGAGACAGTGTTACTTATATGGAATCTTCCATGTAAGTTTTACTTCTGGAGCTCCACCATCTCCTACCGACTTATGTGGCCATAAAAACCAGTCTGTAGGGAAAATAAGATGTTGTTGGCTGAACTCAAGTGATTCCTCAGATCTATCAAAGGTGGCCATAGTCGGCACCAATCCTTAAACATCAGATGTTCCATAGTCTTTTTATTTATTTGTATAAGTTAATTAACATTATTGTTAAATAATTAATAGCAAAACATACCAAGCTCCTTCCAGTCCATATCTCGAATCTGGTCCGGCTTCAGCATCGGATACTCTATATGTTTCAGGATTTCGTTGGGGAAGCAGTTGAACTGTCGCATGTCGCTGTAGAAGTCCCACAGCTGCAGCTCCATCATCTTCGCCATCTTGAGGTACAGGCCGGCCATGTACGCGTTGTTCTTGCGAAGTGTTATTTCAAATAGCGCTCGAACTATACGGACCGCGTTCTGAAACAAAATTGTTCTTTATAGACGAGTTTAGCGTATTATTATATTTTCACGAAAATAGAAACCTTAATACCTGACTAATATAGTTCAAATCCGATTGTAATGAAGACACGTTGACTCGTCCCCTGGACAAGTACGTCTGCAGCAGTATGTTGACCTTCCAATGGATATCTTCGGGCGGGTCCTCGATACGCAGCTCGCAGTACTGCTCTTTGAGGTTCCACAGTTCGGAGAGTTCCTCCTTTCTCAGCTGTAACAATGGCCAATTTGTAGGGCTTCAAAATTATTTTCCTTACAAGCAAAAGCGTTGACAAAACTATATAGATGTCACTTGGTATATGTTAATTTTTTATTGTATTTTTCTATCGTATTTTATAGTCATCTGTCGAAACCTAAATTGACTAATATACAATTTTTTATTTCACATAATGTGTCAAAAATTAACTCTGGAGAAGGTACGTTTGCTCTTCAGTTTATACCTTAAGCTGTTGAAAATCTGAGCATCGGGTCAGCATTTCAAGTATGTAGCCTTGCGTCATTGACTTTCTGACCATTGAGTTGAACACCTCCATGGTTTCGCACGTTATGTAGTAGTGGCTGGCAGTGCGGCCCAAATCTGGAACAAAAATCAGGCCTTAGATATATTTTACAATATCTATAGTACTACAGACTACCCACTAATGAAATATATCTGTATTTCAATGCAACAGAATAGTTTAGGATATGTGATAAAAAAATATCACTTAACAAATATTTTAAATATCAAATTGCAATAGTATACTGCATGTTATTTATTAAAATAAATTAATAGAAAAACGACAAGAAGAGCAAAACGAGAAACTAGAAGAAGAAAGGAGAGAGGAAAGAGAAGGTATTAAGGTTGTGTGCACGTGCACGTGGGCGTACCCGTGACGTTGAGGTCGCCGGTGCGCTCGTTGTAGCGCAGCATGTGCGTGCGGTCCAGCTGCAGCGCCGCCGCGCAGATCAGCTCGCGCCGCTTGCTCTCCAGCATGGGCTCCTCCTGGACGTCGGCGTACGTCAGCCCGTACACCTACATCAAAACATTACTTACTATAATACCATATAATTATGAATACAAAAGTCAATGACCTCGACCTGTCAACTGTTACTAAAAAAGTATAGTTTGCAAAAATAATAAGTATGAATAAAAGTTTTGTTCACTATTTAAATAACTTGATATGTTGTATTATACATTGACAGTTAAGTTATCTCACAGTTTTGTTAGTACTGTCATGGAAAACAATAAGTTGATGTTGCCAAAAAATACTGGATATAGATAATGTATTTCAAAATATTCTATAACAATAAATAGACTATCGAAAATATACAAATGGGTTCTATAACTACATATATTCACCAATGGATTAATCCTCATTCGAACGAAAAGGTAAGTGTAACTGAGCCATTCCACCGCTTCATCAATGTTTGTTACGGTGCCAAGAGCGACCTGAAACAAGTACAACATCATTATATCACCCTGCATTAGTTCACTGTCCACAGTTGCAAATTTCGTACTTCTCTCTCTCTCTTCGCTCTTCTCTGCTCTCTTTCTCACAATTGCGATCGTCTTAGAGCATACACTGGCATATTGCCATATAATGTAGGCAGACAATGCTGGTGGACAAAGATCATATGTAAACCGATTCTTAAGAGTCCTAAACACATCTGATCTATTGAAATTATATAATAGAGAATCGATAGCGAAAAGACTTCATTAGCCTCTTGGTCTAGTGGTTAAAAACCCTGACTGCAACACCGGAGGTCGTGGGCTCTATTCCCGTCAATGCCAAACATTTGTGTGATGATGATGATGAAAAATATCTAAATAAGGATCTATACACTACACCACAGTACAGGCTCGGCCTAGTTCAAAGATATCGCTAGTATTAAAAGAAACTTGAAAGTGACCTCAGCGTTTAAATTGTCTGCCAGGAGGTTGATGAAGTTGCTCTCGATGGGGAACTGGTTGGTCATGGACTTGAGGTAGTGCGCGAGCTTGTCGTGCGCGGTGATGATGATGCCGGTGCCGCTGGTGTCGAACTGCGGCCGGCCCGCGCGCCCGAAGATCTGCAGCACGTCCAGGATGCTCAGGTCCACGAACGTGCCGTGGTTCTGGTCGTAGATCTCTGTGCCCTGTGTACATAGATCAAATATATATAACGTTACACCCTCAGACAGTCCGGTGAATACATTTAAGACTATTTAATAACAATTACAAATGACTGCTATGTTTGAGAATCGAGTGATGAAACCTAATGTTATGGAGTTTGTCGGAGGGACATTGAAGTCTCTTTACTTACTAAAATTATATAATTTTAAATCATTACTCACTCGAATGATGACAGCATGAGCTGGCAAGTTAACACCCCAAGCCAGGGTCGATGTGCACACCAACACTTTAGTGTAGCCTTCGGCAAAATATTTCTCCACTTGGTTTCTGAAAGAAAAAGACGGTTCTTTTATAAAGGTGCATTTACTCTAATGATGATAGACGGAATGAATCAAGAAAATTGTCATCATGGATTGTCTTATGCCGCAGAGATTTTTGCCACTAACCAACAGTTAGGTTAGGTTCTGTCAGAACAGTGTTATAGTCAAATCATTTTTTACAGTACAGCACTAAAAGGAAATGCCGAGAACCATACAAAACTCACCTGTCACTTCTGAGCATACCGGCATGGTGACACGCGAAACCGAATGCAAATAGTTCACTCAACACCTTATTGGGGCTGCTCGACATGGATTTCTTCGCCTTCATGAATCCCACCGAGTCTTCCGGCTCGAAGTGTTTCAAATGGCCCTTCTTCTGCGCCAGCTCTTTGAGTATCATGGCGGTTTGGTGCGTCGCGTTGCGGGCGTGCACGAACACCATCACCTGGTGGCCCTTCTGCACCATGTCTGCCACTTTGTCGTAGCAGATCTCGTTCATCGTATTCATCTGGAAAAGTTGTATGTTTCGAATCAAACTGCTACCGAACATAAGCAGAATAATGTGAGGATTTTCTTCGATCGGACGTGAGTTTAATCCATGCAACTGAATGTTATGTCAGAGCTTATTGTGATATCGTTTCAAATTAAAATGGGTTTGAATGACATTTTTTTTAAATTAATAGATTAATTAAATTATTTGTCAAATCTACTAGCTCATAGATGTTTCACCGTTGGTTATTCTCTAAAGAAAATTAATTGTAATAGGACTCTTGACTTGAAAGCTTACTCACTTGTCTAAGATGGCCACCGCCTCCACTTCCTACATCCTTGACACCAATAAACTGTTGCTCCAAAGGCACGGGCCGAAAACGAGAATCGAAAAAGAACAAGCCCTTGTGTGGATTTACTCGCAGGAATCTGAAGAAAAAAAAGATTTTTACGATTCCTAATGTCTATGGTAAAAAGATACTGGTAGCACTCGATTGCTTGTCCCATTTCTGTAATATGAGTGGATATTATCTCTAGAATACTATATTAGAGTTTATACTATTCTCTGAAAACTAGTGTGTTACCTGGAGTTACACAGACATGTATGTGATTTGATTATGTACTTCAATTATTTTACTTAGATGAACTTATAGTTTATAATTTTTTGGAGCTTAAACCTCTAGACAGTAGATTTATAATTTTTCTTTATTTCTATAAAGAAAAATTCTTCTGACTTACCTAGCAACGTCAACATAATTTGGCAGTGTAGCAGACAGCCCAACAATTCGTATCATGTTCTGTGAAGACTCCACCTGTCTCAGTGTTCTGGCGACAATGGCCTCCACTATGGGACCTCTGTCTCCGTGGAGAAGGTGCACCTCGTCGATTATGAGTAATTTCACTATCGACGCTAGTTCCGTGTCCGCTGTGAATAACCGATACTGTTAGAGAGACAATGATATATGGAGAACAGAACGAGAGAAGGAGAGGGCATGTGATAAATAGAATAAGCCTTTATTTCAAGTGCCTATTAGAAGCTAGTTTATTAACTTTATGAGTGATTGATAGTTTGTCCTTTTTTCACACTGTGATCAAGACCGATTTACCCAATTATTTGGATGGATGGATGGGTGGAATAGGGAACGGTAAAGGATAGGTTACAATTTAATCTGGGAGAATTTTAAGCGCCCGAAAAATCTGTGATAAGAAGCCTGTAAAAGTCTAGAACACAAATAGTAATAGGTTTTATTTTCTTACCGCTAAATCAATGCTTTATTTGTTGTAGTCTCTAATCATTTCGAATCATCTCCTTTCTCTCAGGCAGTGGTTTGCTGATTTATTGATATACTTACTGGCTCCCTTCCGGGTAACGACGTCCCATTTTTCCGGCGTAGTCACGATCATCTGTGTATTTTGCACTTCGCTCTTTGTGAGTTTCATATCGCCGGTCAGCTCTCGCACGGCTATCCCCAGACCTTGAAGTCTCTTGCCGAAACTCGCTGTCATTTCTGACGCGAGAGCCTTCATCGGAGCTATGTAGATTATCTGTGGATTGACAGGTAAAAAATTATGAACAAGTGATCAGGTAACATCACAGTTGACTGGTAGATCTCACGGAGAAGTGTATATTTCGATTGTTTTGGTTTCATTCATTAGTAGTCAGAAAGCACCGAGTGCCAAATATCTCGACTCTTTGTGCCTACCCCATTAGGGATCTGGCGTGATAGTATAATAGATAATTATTATAATATTCATTGGTAAGAATTAGAACTTATTGGTTAATAATTTTTATAAGTCAATTCATGTAGTCTTTGTTTCCATCGACCGCACTGACCTTGAAACTGTTCTTCATTATCACGTTATTCTCAATATGCTGTTTGATTTGATGCACCACAGTGAGCAGCGCTATGTTCGTCTTACCGGCGCCCGTCGGTGCACATATGAGCAAATTCTCATTTGTGTTGTAGGCAGTTTGGAACACCACCGACTGTATCCGGTTCAGCTCCTTGATGTTTTCGAAAGCCATCTGGCCTACCTAGCAAATGAAATAGACGAGATATGAATGCTATTGCTCAGAATATAAGATGTTAGAGGTGACCAACATAGTTTGCAATTTTTAACTGTATCACTACATAGTATAGTTGGGACCCAAATTAGATTATGTCATCTCAATCTACCGCTCAATAGTAATATAACTTTTTTGTCTTGATCATATTTAAAATTTTGTAGACTTTTAAAACTTTCGTCAATAGGAGGAAATATAGAATAGAAAATATGTTATGTGAGATTAATAAAGTGAGTGCATTATGCGTACTTAAATAATGAAGCTTGCCTACTATCAATTTACTTACTTCATCTAGTTGTGATATTTTCACGCGTTTGTTACCAACTTCTAACGGAGCCGGATCATTTTTCGGTATGGTGACCTCTTCGTACTCCTTGTTGTCTTTCCTTATAGCGTTTTCCGGGAGGATGAGCTTCATTCCGGACACAAATCCTAGAATATTATAGTTGTTGGATTCTACATGGTGACTCTTTGAGATCAAGTAATCATTTGAACTTTATTTTGATCGGGGGTTATTCTAGTTTTATTATACCCAATTCATACTATATTTATAAGGCTGGTATTGGTAAAGGAGATGTTTTTTCCAAAACTAAACTCTAACATATTTTGTTTACTTGTTTGCGGTAGTAAACTACTTTTATTTTTATCATTATGTACTCTATGCCTTCTTCTAGACGTAACCAATTCTCATGTAATATTTTATCCTCCATGGAACTCCTCTAGGCTTTAATTGCAGAAGTTATAAGCAGATAGTGTTCCTTCTGCAGGATACAAATATTTTCATACAAAACTTTAACAAAATAAAGTCAGGAGCTTAAAATTTATCAGATCGAATAAATTTCAGATATATATATATATATATCATTCAATTTTACCTGCCGAGTTCTTTGCGTTTAATGCTGAGTCATAAACGTTGGGATATTGTACTTTCGATTGGAAGTATGAAATTTTCTGCAGTACAGGATCTACATCTCTTGACAGCTTCGATGTTGAAAAAGGCACAACTGGCTTTGTTAGTTCTGCTATCCTGTAACAGAGTTTCATGGACGGATTAATAACTACAATGATATTACATTTATTTTGCAACTACCAGAATATATCTATTAAAGGTGGGCTCCTCCTCCTTCATTTATATAATGTGTATGGTATATCTATTTTGTACTAACAATTTTGTTCTAACAATCAAACAAAATTATATATACCTTTTGGCTCTCATCTGTGCAATATTAAGCTCTGGTTCTGTTTCATCCTCATCATTTTTCTTCGCTTTACATTTCTTCTCCTCTTTCCTAACGAGTTTTGCCAATATTTTCTCTTGCTCTGACTGTACAGACACTTGACATAAATACTGTGGCATTTTGTTTTCGGGGATCAATGCTGCAACTGGACAATGAAAAGATATTTAAGGAATCAAGGAATATTAACCTATTTAGTTTGTAAATTGTATAACGAAATAAAATGCTGAAATTTCCTGTAATCATAGCACTATGTAAAATTTTTTGTTGTGCTGTATCATATAGTTTTCTAGTACTAGTGTTAGATAACAATTTACCCACAATTAGATGGGTCTAGGTGTTTCCTTTATTATATTTGACCAGTGTTGATACTCACAGCTAAGACTTTAATTTCATAAAAGATCCTCTGTTATAAAATAAACCTATCAAAAAGGGATTGGCTAACAAGAGTATTTGACATTAAATTAACGAAGTGGACTTTTAGGTATTAAGAAATAAAACTACAGACAATTGTAGCATACTTACTCTCTTGTATTGTTGGTTGTGGTGGTGGTAATTTCAAACTATCAGTGATTTCATGTCTATGTTGGAGTATTCCCTGAATGAACTCAAACTTGTCGAAACCAAGCAACTCAAACAGATCATTCTGCATCTCGTCATTAGTTCTTGGTGAGTTCAGAAATGTTATTATTGACTGAAGAATATCTGAGCCAGATATGCCTGGGTTGCCCTCATATAGCTCTTTGACTTTCATTTCTAGCCAACTCTTACCAAACTGAAAATATTTATAAACAACTAGTTGTATGATTAGACTGTTATTAATGATCTATTGATGTAATGGATTCTGTAGTCTTTAAACAAAGACAGATTTTTTTACAAAAAGGTCTATTTTACTTATAATAATATTCAACTTACTTTTGATGTTTGGACAGGTTTAGAAAAATGTCCTTCATTAACCTGATTATCTAAGGTTTTATCATACTTCATAGTGAAATCTGTGACAAAATGGCTGGCTGTGGCGGGCTTTCTTGTCAGCTTTGCTAATGGTTTCTTGGCTGGTTTGTACGGAATATAGTGACATTGAATGTTTTCTCCCCAAAGCTTGATATTCTCCTTGTTCTCAACTGTCTCTTTCTTAATGTATTCTTTTGTTTCTTCAGATAGTGTATTAGATATTTTTGTTACAATCTATTTAATGTGGGAATAAAATAGTCAAATAAAAACCTAATTACAATGGCTAATGTATAGCTTTTTATACCATACATATTGATAATATGTGAGTGGTTTTGTTTTTATTGCGTAATAGGCTTGCGTTTGACTGCGAGCTCATCCGATGGTAAGTGAGATTAAAAATTTCAGAAAAATGAATTGTATCTTTGTTAGATTGAGAACCATTCAGACCATCCGCGTTCAATATGATTGTATGTTATCAGAATTATGGCTGTGCTTGAGAATAAGAGAAATTTTAATCTTTATGAGCAGAATATAAAAAAAAAGTAACATCACGCCTGTAATCCCCTAAGGGATAGGCAGAGGAGTGTAGTACACCCCCACATATAATAATAATGAGCAGAATATAATTGGTAAATAATAGTTGGTATAAATGCTAGGGATGCCAAATAAAAGATTGGTAGACAAAGCCCAGATGGTTTGTTGTGAGCTCAAAGGAGACTGAATAATGGATGAGGCCTATGCTTAACATTGAACAAAATTAAGGGATTACTTAAAATTATAAAGATTGAGCGAAATGGTCAAAAAAACATACAGACGAACCTCATTGAGAACCTCCTCCTTTTTTGGAGTCGGTTAAAAATAAAGATACATGCTATACCTCACAAATCTTATTAGCCGTTGAAGACTGTACCGACCCAAACACCTGCCTTAACTGTGACAAATGTTTGAGCATTACAATGTCTTGTTCCAGAAACATCCTTAGCACAAGGACTGTCGCATCTTCAATTATTTCATTGGACTGATCTCCTGTTAACAGTTTAGATGATTCCTTCAGGATATCAAGCAATTTCATTATATTATTTGCATCTGGTTCATTTTGCTTTATATAATTGTAGATGTCTGTGAATGATTTGTATCTGTAAAGAAATTTTGAAAGGTACTAAAAGTGTGTCTGACAAAAGCAATCCTCTAGAATTTCTCGGTAGCAGTTATCAAACAATACGATCGTCATATGGTAACATTTTGCGGTTACATAGCAGGATGCTAAAATTGTACATAGCGAGATGCTAAAATTGTTTACATACTAAGGTGGTTGCACTATAAAGAACATTAAAAACACTCTTTTAGAGAGTATATCTTGTTCTATAACCATATTAAGCTATAATGTAGTATACAAGTGTGATTTTAGAAATATATCCTTATATACGAAGGTAATATTAAAATTTATTGCATAAAAAAATATATAGATGTTACTAACCTTTGCACATTTTTGGAAAGTGTAACAATTGCTATTTTAGAAGGGTCAGTTATTGGTTTCAAGCAGCGTGGTTTATCCAGCTGGGTGTGAGCACGCAGCGCTCGGGTAATACGTGGTAGCTCCAACATTGTATTTTTTGTCTAGAAATAAATATATTTATTAGTATGTTGTTTTTTTTTGTACTCACTAACTAAACCATGTGTGGCCAAGCTGCACTTGAGCTGTTCACATTCCTATGAAATCTGAGGATACATAATTTCGGCTGGGAAGATGGGGAATGTGTATTCTTTAAAGGTTTATAGCATAACTAGCTACAGCCCATGACCTTGCTGGAGCAGAAATAGAATTTCTGAAAACCAACAATAAATGCAATAATTATTTTATATTAATGAACAGTGCCAATCTAAAATTGCAGGTGTCTAACTTCCTAACCGACAAATTTACTATCCACTCTTTTTACCCCTATTTTTCTCCCTGCTTGTGTTTGGAAATTTTAAAATATGTTTTTGTAGAGATGTACATTATTAATGTATTAAAATCGCAACATCTTTTTTTACAACATATTTCATAACAATAATTCAATGTGTTTACAAATAAACAAAAACATTAATTTTCCCCATCTTCTGATCCAAGATAAACCTCATAAGAAACACGAATTATTTCACGTCATGGGTCATTTTTTAACATATACAAATAATGTATTATACAAATATAAATTTAGTTTTGATACAAGTTTGTATATAATATATTTGTAAAAAAGTATATTTCCTAAGGTTCATGGACGAAGCTATATAACTTTGCTGTAATGTATAACTTTGCTATAGTCTGCAAATATTCTTTAATTATTATCAGTGTAAAGAGTTCATAGATAGGTCGTTAATGGTACTAACCTTACAGCTGGGGAAGTACCGTTTTCCTATTACAACGAATTACACAACTACAAGTTTATATGATTTAGCAACGTTTAATTCTATATATTTTGTATTTTTTTGGTATTAAAATTGATGATATTTATATTGAATAATGTATTTAAATTAACTGACACGTTGAATTGGAAACGCGACAATGTTTGGGATTTTTCGACATTATTTTGACAATTGACATTGCGATGATTTTGACAGATTGTAATAGATCAGCTGCTAAATGTGACATTAAAATGTACGTCCGAAAATTATATAAAAACTGACATTGGAACTGTTTTAAATTATATGTACATATTCTAAAAACAATCCTTTTGGCGATTGTGAAGGGCTAGAAAAATTAAAAACGTAGAAATCTAATGGCCCGAGGGCTCGCAACGGCTAGATCTACGTCATTTCATATAAAAGGTGGAAGTTTCTCTGAGCATGTCACAAACAAAGGTAATAACGATCACCTAAGGAGGTAACATATACTGATTTCTAAAGGTGTATATACTAGGAGCTCAAATATCTTAAGCTATAAAACCCCGTTATTTTATACGTTCTTCAGTATATTATAAAAATCACGTCTCAAAATACCGGACACTTGATTGTTAGTAGTAGTAGGTAGATATTATCTGGCCATTGTTACCTGTGCAGGGTTTTGTTATTTACCGTTATTTCATTTAAAAAAATATATAGCTTATCTTTGTTTTTCTATGGGATTCTACACCCGACCAAACCCGCCACCAAATATGTGTGGCGGTGGTATATAATTTGTAACATCATATTTGTAACAGTTGAATCATTATTTCTTTTTCATTAGTAGGTACTTCATGTAAGTTCCAGTGCAGTGTAAGCCCTTTAGAACCTTCACTCTAATTGTTATGGGTCTTTAGATTTCTCTACAGTTGGTAGTTACAGATTACATAATAAAATACAGTCATTTAAAGTTGCTTTATTTTATTGAAGCAATAATTACATCATTTGGGTAAATAGGTACATACAGAACCAATTTTATGCTAAAATTTCTAAACGTTTAGGTATATTGTGTGAAGTGATTACACTGATTATGTTTTTTTTAACAATATATATTACTAATTCTAAATAGGCAAATGCCTATTGTTAGTAATGTTTGAATGGAATCTTCGCAAAAACCTAAATATTTGCTACTGAATTTAATATAGTGACTAAATATATATTTAATAACTATTAACAGATGACTTTACCGATAATTTTTTTTGAAAAGCTAAAGAAATCGACATAAGTTACAATTAATATACTGCTAATAAAGGCCCTTATGTTTCGAATTAAATAGACATTACACACATTTTATTGAAAACATTACGATATTTTTAAAATTCAAGTTAAAGGTTTTGAAAGCGCGAATAAAATTAATTCAAATGAATAAATACTTCTAAATCTAAGTCATAATTTAATAACTACTAAGTACAACAGAAGCCTATAATCATTTCACATCGATAGCTTAAATGTTTTTAAATAAACTAATTCAATAATTGTTTCTAAGTTTAATGAAACCGGGATAACCATTGCGATGGAATACATACATACATATACCACATTCTGCAATATTCAGTTAGTGTCATCAGAATGATTATCCTTAAATTCATTGAGATCTAGATGTAACGCTATTTTTAAGGCAAAAAGTAGTAATATTAATATTATTCTTTTTTTCATTATTCGCGTGATTAAGTTAGTAAGCGAATGCATTAAGAACGAAGATGACATGAAATAAATATTTTTTCAGTTATTGTATCGTATAGGTATCATGGATTATACATCAGGTTAGTAGGTATGCATTCCAATGTCTGTTCATATCAGCTTAACTATTGAATTTTAAATATTTTTTGCATACAATTACGGCAACATTCATTTTTAAATTAATAATAGTTTAAGAAATAGAAAATAATGCTTTCATATAGGCATGCCATATAATAGACAGTCTTCAACTGTAGTGTCATTAAAATTCTCACAAAACCTCTCTGGCTCTTGAGAGGCTTCGTAGAATATTAATATTAATATGCATAATGAAAAAGAAATAAAATTTACAATATTAATACTCTTTGCAGTGTCTACCCTACATTTATACTAGCTTCTTATCAAATACGTCTCTGGTGTATTTTCTTTTACCTTACAGTGGAATTTGTAAGTCCTCGATTTTTGCATCGTCATTAATGTGTTTGACTATAAATTAAAAGAACGTGTGGCAATTAGATTGAACAAAATTGAATTGAATATTAGGCCCATTGAGATGAGTTTTTTCATTTGAATGTTTTCGAATCAAAGTAACTTTTATAAACATGTTATTGATTTGTATTTCAATCGTAATAATAGACTATCTGTAGAGTTCGTCGGTAAAAAGGAAATGGGTATAGTGTGACGGTATGTTACGCTGGTGGAGAGAGGTAAGACACTTTGGGTTCAATTATATGTAGACGAAAAATAATTTTCAATTATTTTAGAATCGATAATATCATGACCCAATTTGTTATTTTATTTTTAATTTTTGACCTTTATAGGTACTTTATAGACGCTCAATTTACGTAGAGGCGAAATTTATGACTGAAAAAGGCTTGACATGGACCCTTACATATTTTTATCTTTATTTTGACGATGTAATGCGAGTAATCATACTGCATCTTTGCTTATTATCAGGCTGGATAGCAGTCAACGCTTGACTATGTTATTTAAAAAAAAGTGAGGAGACGGCGTTAGCGTCTCGCGTCATACATATTTTTGTATGTGGCGCGAGACGAATCTCTATTTTCCTACATGATAATTACGTTACAAAAATCGAACTTGAATGTTTTTCTTACTTTTACACGTTACTCTAGTTTTTATTTCTTAAATACATGTTTATCATCTAATAGTAATGTAGTGCAAAATACTCACAAGCACAAAACTCGGTTTCCAACAAACCAAATTTAATGAAGAGATAATTGGAAACGGAACACTGTTTACTATTTAATGCAATGACTTCATAAACTTTACGACTAACCAGTATTTTCTGGCCAACGGTCCGATTAATGATATTATAAATAAGGTTATGTATTATATCAATACTAATGTTTGAAATATAAGTAATTTTATAACACGCTACGATTAAACGTCTATAATTTTTACTGTTTCTTTGTACAATTTCTAACTACAAAGCTGTTTATACATCGATTATACACACAGAAAAGATACAATAATAGATATTAAAGATAAACGAGAATAAATATTTCAACATTTTTACCAGTTTCGAATATAAGAAAAGACAAGGTAGCACAATCACTTACGTATTAATCTAATATCAATGTGATAATCAACAATTTATAATATATTTTCGTTTCAAACATTTATTACGGTAAGTATATATTTAGAGAAACGACTATACATTTAATTTTTCTAAAATGACTAGTAAAATACTTCAAACGTTAATATTCTCTATCGGTAATTGAGTTTTGCAAACAGTTGTATATTACGTAATATTTTCTTTATAATAATATCTGATGAAATATAAATAAGTACTTTGAAGGTATACCTATTGTATGTAACGGAAGGGATCCTTACTACGACGATGTCAAAATACTATAGAAGACAATTTCTTTTATACTTGTATATTATTAACGGCTAATATCAGGCAATAACTCGGGAATATCGTTATATATTTTTTGTTTATATACTTATACTTAAATAAATAAAACAGGGCAAAAATTATTTTTATAGAAATGGTTTGAAGGTCAATAAAATTTGATTGTACACACATAAATAATTATTCTAATCAACATATAACTTATGAGGTTATGACTTTATAAAACAATATATTCTCAAAATGGAAATATCAAAGTGTAACGCCGCGTAGCTTACGTTTTCACAAACAATCTACATAACGTACGTAACTAACCAACGTCTAAAAAGTGGATATAAGAAATATAGGTAAAAGCACAGTCAAACATGCAAATAGGTATTTATCAAAGGTTATATTAAGCTGGAGTGGTGCTAAGAAGTATTAAGTCGCCCTAACGCTCATTCTCCTAAGATATCGACAAACGCCCTTACAATGTGTTCATTTAAGAACCTTAGCAACTTTTGTAGCTCGCAGCGCGATGTTTTACGGGCGACATTATACACGTTCAGTCCTCACCCACTTTTAAATGACGTGGACTAAAAAAATATAAGTACTTGGAAGGTTTTTACAAAAATAAACGCGGTCACTACGCTCTTCAAGAAAACTTGGTCCGAATCTAACAAAAAAAAAATACTTCCTTCAATAAGTCATTTGAACACGATGTCAAACTTTGGAGATATGGTTACTTTCAGATAAGCCTTATTTAAATGTATAGTAAGCGGCAATCTTTTTTGCTCGCCACATTACAAAATATATATTTTAACAAAGAAAGATTATCTAAAAATATTCTATACGTAATAATTCAGGTGATATTCATAAAATAAACGTGTCATATGACGCGCACATACAAAGTTATAATCATCTATTGTAGGAAATATTTTGCACGAGATAGATTTGATAGACGCTACGTTTGGAAACATTAGATATCTCTTAAGAGAAAAATAATATCAAACATCTAGCAAAAGGGGCTTGGAGTGTTCGCGAAAGTTGTTAGAACATGGTGAAATTAACAGCTGCGTAAGTACCTGAAAGCATTCGACGGTTATTAGCAACATTATACAATAGACACGGCCATAAGTAGTAAGGACACGGTATAGGCTTTTTTAGTCTGTGGTATCTGCAACTGGGTAAAATCGATTCGGGAAACATGTTGGTGAAGCAGCTCAGTTTTTAGGGTGCCAGTACAAAGGAGCTGGCAACACTTGCAAATGGCTTTTGTCGCCCATGGAATCTATAACCAACTCGAATAGGACTGTAAGAATGTGTGAGTTCAGTTGTTATTAAGACTATTAGTTGTTATAAATTAAAAACAGGTCTCCCGGAACAGGCTTCTTAGTAACATTAGTCCAGTTAGTATGTGTTGGTATGAGGGCACTTAGTAATAGTTCGCAACCGTACTATTTTTGGTCGGTCATAGATGCGTTGCAATATTCCCCAGATATTCTCGGTGGGGATTATTTAACCATCTGATGGTCTCGTTGTTGTATTAATTTCTTTATACATAAAATTTCGAACCTAGGTTCAAATGTCTAGGCAAATAAATTGCACGTAACATTGCTTTTACACTATATACCTCGACTTTCCTCCAATGGTGTTTACAGACCTAGAAAATATAAATTACATATTATTAAAATATACATATTTATGGGTATTACAAAATTTTCACTAGTATTAGTTAATTTATGTATTGTAAGGTTTTTTAGATGAATAAAATATAAAATGTTATCGGTATTTCCAAGACTAGGAAGATATTATAATATTATGGGATATGCAAGACTAGATTAATTTTTTGTAGGTACTACTGCTATCATGAAAGGTAAATAATTTTTATCGGCATAGTGTTTAGAATATTACCATAAAACCGTATGAAAACATGTTATTGAAAATATCTAATTTTGAAAGGTTTTTTCTTCTTCTGGTAATTTTACGATTGGGATGTTAATATCACAATAACACAGGAGGCAAGCGATAAATATACATATATTATAGCGTGTAGGCCTTATTGGTGTGGTACACGTCACAATTCAAGCTTTCAAATACTTTGTTTCCATTATAAAAAGCATTTTCGAATTGCAGATAATAATATCTATTAAAATAAAAACATTGTTAAATTTCAAGGAATCAATTTCTATTAGTGTTTAATACAAAAAAAAAACATGGGGAATTGAGGTACAATAGACAATTAATTTCATAAAATAATTACTTCGGGTTCAATAATTTATTCGTTCACAGTATACTATTATTATAGCAAATGCGAGTCAAATTATTGTTATCTCGGTCAAGCGTCTCATTCTGGGACAAGAATATAGGGGTTTTCAAACGAAATAGTTTTTGTTTAATAGATGATTAAAATCTATATACATACCTACGACGGTTATAGTAGGTAAATATAGGTACAGATATATAATAGGTATAGAGTAAGATCAGAGACAAGAAGACACATTTGCATAAAGCTGAATTATATGTGAGGTGACTATGGATAATTTTTTTACTTCCTACAAAAAAAAGTCAAGGCTGGAAATAAATTTCAGATGTTTTAAGTTCTGAGAATTTATACTTTCTCAAGAAAAAAAATCCATATATTTCATTAACATCTCCTATACTTTGTGAATATGGTAAGTAGTATTTACAAAGTACAATCATCTCATTTAACATAGGCTTGCGTGCGGTGAACTATTGAAATAAACAGAGGCAAACTTCCACCATTTCAATTAAGAATTCTCTATCGTTTGATTTCAATTATCCAATAGCCATTTCACTGTAGCATTGATACGTCATTGTGCTGTAAAATTTGTCTAACACAAAAAAAAAGTTATTGTATTACAAATCATTACATAAAATATGTTTTTTTAAATCAAATTAAATTGAATTCGAATACAAAAACAATTAAAGTTTCTTTTTATAGTCGTAACAGGTGTAGGGTTTATTAATTGAACCCCATGTGTAAGAGCTTTAAATAGGTATTGTGATAGGGTTTTATAGGGCATGGCGTGGATCGCTTCAAGTAATGAAAGGGCGTGGCGACGGACACTAATCGACACGTACAGCCACATAATGTATATAGCGAGGGCAACAAGAACGCCATACGTCAGTCGCTCATTACACTAATGACCAGTTGGTTAGTTTGGTATGAAAATTCTATATCTATGCAATTATTAAGTATTGCCACATAACAAAATTAATTTCAACAGCACAAGTACGTACGAAATTAATTAATTTCAATTAGTTCCAACCCTATTTCATGGAAGTTAAAAAATATTTGTTAACAGTTTAAATAAAAATCGTCTAGACGACTTTATAATAAAATAAGGTTGTCCATTAATTAAAATTAACTGGAAAGAAGTAAGAAGTTGTGACAGCACGAATATTCACGAAGATACAGATACGGATACACGGAGAATAAGAACAGTGAAAGCCAACATTTAGTCCAACAACACATCACATTCACCACTTACCAACTAAGGCTTAATAAGACATTAAATAAAAAAAATAAACAACATACGTTATATAACTATTCATTAACAGTATAACAAGTACTTCTAAATTAAACTTCGATTACCGATACTGTTCACACAAAGTTGGCTGAAAATGTGAGAAAAAATAATGGCATGATTAATCTAAAAAAATTATTCAGTGTAAAACAACACAAGAGCCACGAATTCTAATGAAAGGGAAACAGCCTAGTAGAATATTACTTACCGATGATAAGAGCCAAAATAATGATTCCAATCACAGCAGCGATTATCATCATCTGGAAAAGTTTCATGGTATTAATTAAAGTTCGTGATAATAAATTTACAGCCCCAAAACAAAAGATCTATATTAAGTACAAATAAAAACCGTTGAACTATTGCAATGCATAGTGATTAGGTTCTATAAATAAAAAAATATGCACAAATTACGTACTTTTTTTATTTGTAGAACCTATAGAGGTTACTGATTTTGGAGTTTGTATTTAGATATCAGTTGAAGTTTAAGAATACAGTATTTAATTACATTTCGTAATGGAAAAGTTTGACTAAATCCACACTGTTCGAAGTTCGAATTTCCGCGTATTAGGTTAGTGATAAATGAACTGTGATTAAATCGCTCACGCAATCATTCACTCACTCAACCAATTAACAAGTGCAAATTATTCTATCATTGCTGTACATTATATTATTCGCTTATTGTTTTGATCTATTCATTCAATTAGTAAATGATCATTATAATATCTGTAACTGTATAACATTAACCCACGAACCGTATCCGAGAAGTACGAGTAGGCTAAAGTTAGGAATCGTAGAAGAAAATGTATTATGAAAATCTTTCTTTCTTTCACGTCTTCACGCCTTTGACAGTCCAATACAGATCGGTACACTCAGATATTTGAATATTTGCGTCAGCGATTCCCGCTTCTTAGAGTTTATTAAGGCTATATACCAAATGTTGAAAAGTTGCGGCGTAAATAGGAACGAAAAGTGTTCAAATATTTCAATTTCCCTCTTGCATGAGTTGTGTATTGAGTTCAACCAACAAAAGACTTTTCAGGGATGGGGGCTGTTGTTACTGATTTTTAACGCATAAAGGTACAGTACTTAGGAACTAGCAAGTTGAGAAAATATTTATATATTTATGCAATTAAGATATTAGTGACGCCAACAAATTCAAACCTTTAAGTTTTGCAGCCAAAACTTGCTCTTTAGTTTGCCAGCCTGCTGTTCAAACTGCGAAGCACCTTGCTGCAGTGCATCTGGAAATATGTAGTTTTCAATCAACTAGTTAGTCTGGAATTATGAAGTATAACAATCTAGGTCTTATTGTAAAAGGTGAACATTCATTTGAGAGCTTAATAAGTAGGTACGTTCATTTAACTGATTGGAATTGAGTATTTATTATATTTAATGCTAAAGTTAATTTGAGCAAATTTTAATATGTTTGCAATCCCGCTTCTACATAGACTAGAGATATTATTTAAAAAATCTCAATTTTCGCAACGAGAGCTGACAATCGCGTCGATTGTAAAGATAATTGAAAGGAATCGCTATATCGTGCTTATTAATAAACGGGTAGGTTGAAATGTAGACTAATATAAAGAGAGTACTAGATATGTTTCATGTGTCACTGTACCATGGAGAATACTCGTAGCATAGCGCTACGTATCGCTATATCGTGCCTAGTATTAAACAGGTAGGTTGAAATGTATGTATAAAGATATGTATGTAGATGTATGAATATGTATAAAGAGAGTACTAGATATGTTTCATGTGTGACTGTACCATGGAGAATACTCGTAGCATAGCGCGCATAACGTAGCGACAATGTTTAGATTGGTACAAATGAAAGCAATCAACTATTGCGGTACAAATTGGGTCGAGGTTTCGATCCACCTCATATCCCGCGGGCGTTACGTTTTCAATACTGCAATTGCAGAGTATTTTTTTTTTTACAAAACGATGCATAAACATGAGACTAGAACTAATGGCTGTTATGTTATACTAACATAGCTTCTATTATATGTGTTAGATATATATCTGTCGCAGGGCTGCTAGAGAGCAAACACAACACGACAGTGTTGTTTTTGCCAAAATAATGGCAAAATTAATTGTACAGATAAAATATATTTCTTGCCAGTGGCGCAAAGTATATAACGATTAGGTACAATAATAGTAATAATAGTCAGTAACACTAATATATTTGCATAATCGCACTGTGTACTGGTAGTATACCTACACATCCACATTTAATAATAAAATCGATTACTCTTGATTATTCCTGGTTACCGTGACAGTACATAATATATTTTGTATAACACGCGAATTATTTACATGAATAGAGAATACGTCTTAAAACAATTTCTTGTCTGAGCGGAAAGTAACATCGTTTGTAATAATCATCACACACGTGTATGTTCGTCGAACCATCGGATTAATATAAAACGAATCTCACCGGCTCTGTCGTCAAGTTCCGAGAGCTTTTGATCTCGCTCCAGAACTTTCTCGACGTTCGTTTTCATGATGTCCACCACCTGAGGAGAAATTCGCTAATAATTTCGGACGGCAACAATGTTCCTTTGATGTAAGTCGCTTTCAAAGGATTAATATGGGAAGGCTCGTAAGTTTTTTCATTCCACTAGTAAAATTACATGTGGCTTTGTTTTATTTATCGTCGTAATAAATACAAAAGATACGTACAGAAAAGAATTATTTATACCTATAATAACCATGTTAACTACGTTTATTGTTACACATAAGGATTCTTTTGAAGGCCCTGTGTATGAATGTAATCTAATGACAAGATGCTGTATGAACTTAGCTATTTATTAACGAAACTACGAGATATTATTTACAAAAGACAAACACAAAATATTATTGTTTTCGAGACCAAGTGGGAGTCGAACACGCTAACGGAGGGTTCTGTATTACCACGAAATATTAAAACAGTTTCAAGAATTGGGACTTCTCCTTATTTTAATTTATTTTTGTACTTATTGTTATAGTGGCTATAATACTATACACTGTAAAAATTTCAAGCGTTTATTACAGTTCAAAAGATACAGCCTTGTGAAAGACGGACAGACAGCGGAGGCTTCGTAATAGGGTTTGGTTTGTACTCTTTAGGTCTTCTTCTTCGTTGTTCCCTCAATATCGAGGATTGAGACCACATGAAGGTCTGTTCCACTTGCTTCGATTATAGACACGAACTGCTCGATACAGTCCCCCACCACTGCCTTTATAATTGGATTGCTCCCTAGCTCATTTCCCGTGTCCCAAACTACTAATATACATTTCTCGAAATTATTATTAGGAAACCATGTAGCATGACCGAAGAAGTTCAGCATTCTCTTTTGACAGATGGTAGAGACTCTCGATGATGTCTTTAAGAATGGTCCCTTTGGGCACTGAACTTTAAAAATGGCTGCCCAAGATGTCGTAGTGTTCTCGAGTGCTGCGATACGGACGAGCACCAACAACCAACAACCACTCGACCCATTTTCTGCTTTAGAAATTCTTAGAACAGTAAGAATATTCTCTCGACTTCCAGCGTCACAATTGAATTAATTTCGAACAACTCGGAGACAAGCGTAAAGGAACTTAGTAAGTTAAGGCAATTAGGCAAATTTCCCGCCAATCAAGTTGACATCAAATAGAATATCTTAAGGTGTGGAGTAGTACTTGGATAGAGGTATTAATGTATTATACTTTTATGTGACAATAAACGGGACTTGTAACAAGTATGTTAATGTTTCATTACTTGAATCTATGTACATATACATATAATATACAAAAACCACTAAATTGTCTTCAAATTGATAAGTTCAAAAAGTTTTTTTTTCATTGAGTTATTATATAATGAGGTGTTGTTTTAGTTTGATTAAATATTTTAATCGGCTTTAAACGCTTTAATATAATACGATCATCACTTTCGTGGATCGTTCTTATAAGAAGAATTGTAACTTACATTGTATAGTTATACCTATTACATTTGGTAGCAAAGACAAAGGATAAAGGACAGTTTTCACTCTTTGACCAATATGATGGGAAACAGATTTCTTACCTCATCGACTTGCGCCTGAGTTTGCTGCAAGCGGCGTTGGGCAGCAATTTGTTGAGGGGTCTTCGGTCCCCCCACTGGCATATCATCGCTGCTGGGCGCCAGTCCGCCTTCCGTCGCCCTGCCAGCCATTATATTAAGCCGTTAAGTTAATATTATTGATGTATGACATAAGTGTAATAACTATTAAGTATAAGGATGTAAATAGCTAATCAATTATTGAATATAACGCCGCTGTAATTTTGATCACAATTTTAGTTTCTAGAGACCACATTGAAATTTGACTGATAATAATAGATACCTATATATCGCATGTTTGTTTTAGGGAATTCCCTTGATTTAATCATTTGATTCTAAGAGCCTAAGGTTTTCTCTGTACGAAATTATAGGGTATATAATTTGCACTTAATAAAAAATAAGTATAGCTTACAAATTGTATTCAGAAACTTTTAAAGTCAAACCAAGCGTGTTTTCGAACAATCAGATCGTTATATGAACCGAATGGACCGGCTAAAGTATTCTTTTATGACATTCGAGACTTTGAAAATAAACTTTTATAGTCTAGTCGACCTGCAATAAAATTAGAAAATTTAGAGAGGATTATAAGAGTGCAGTTAAAACAAATGTTTTCTACAGTTCAATGAACTTTGCGATAGGGATTTTACGGCAGCATATTTTCAGTATCTTAGCGACCATTCAAATGTCAGTTTTATCTAGCTTTCACTCTACATGTAAATCTAGTAAATCATGTCTCTTTCTTTTTGGTATCATTTCAGCTGTTTGCTACTTCTAACGTTATATTTCAAGTTAACGTTAAAAAATATATTGACAATAAAAAGGATTACGATTCAATGATAAAGTTATTTCAAATATAAAATGTTTAAATCCTGAGTAATGTGGATACTTAAAACTTATTCAATTATTTAGAAAACTTGTTAAAGTTATTTTATCTTTCCGAAAACTTCACCAGCTTATATTTCCAATTATAAATTTCCATTAAAGTTGGATTTGTGTGTGCTAAAGTTCTCTTCAAACAGAAAATACTTATTACATTGGATTAGATTGATCTGAGAGGTTGTTTGAAATTGATTTGATATGGATATTCTTATTTTAGATATCAGATACGTTCCGCTTAAAAGCCTTCTTAAGCGTTTGCTCTCTTCAGTCGTTGTACCTATATTTGGTTTACTCATTACTTGACGTAAAGAAAAACGAAATATCAATCGAAGATTAAGCCTCTATTTATTCTGTACAATTCAGAAAGAGCTAGAGTAAAATATTTTTGAAAGTAGAACGACCGGATGCTCAAAACTAGGTCAGATGTAGGTACCTAATCAAATAGCAAAACAATGTATCAAAAATTACGTTGAGACAGACACGTATCTCTTGAGGGCTATATAAAATTGTTCTCCTATTGCTTGGTCTCTTCATCTGTTGTATAGACGAAGTAAACACACGTAATTGTATTAGAAAATGAGTAAAATTATATTAGACAGTTTGTGGTAAACAAATTGAAGTTGTAATGAGGGTACAAAATGTATGGTAGGTAATTTTATATACACAAACAGATCATTATGCGCAAAAAACTATAAAGCAAGCGTAATTGGAAACATAATAATAGTGTAATTATAGTGTTATTTAATCAAAATCTGCGTGTTGAACGGGAATTTTAATTACAACTGACTAAATAGGGCTTTCATAACAATCAATGTATGCTTTATGACAATAGTAGATACTTAACAATACACGTTCCGGAAGTTATTTTCAGCCTGTTATTACCGAAAGATAAATGGTTTTCAGATAAATGTGTGTTTTTCAAAAATCGATATGACATTAAATTATTTTTATTGCAATTCAAAGGTTTTCATACTTACATCCAGACATGAAATATATGTTTATACATATTGCAATACAAATAAGATCGTTGTTTTATTGATATAGGTAATATAAAGGTCAAATTTATAATTAATATTTTTTTATTAGTTCATAGTAGCTACTGTGTACATGCAACCCATTGTACAGAGAACTTTTATTGGTTTAGTATTTACATTCAGAACTGACAAGTCAGGACACGGGTTGAACTCCCGTAAGGTTAAGCTGAAATTTGAAACGCGGGTGGCTCTGGTGACGTAAGCAAAACCAGAATGCTTTCTAATTAAGTGTTATTACAAAAGTTTCGTGGAAAACAAAGATCTTCGTGAGAATTAAGTCGCGGCATTCATTTTGTTTAACACCCGTAAAGTTTTCCACGAATCCAATATAACTGTTGAACGAAAATATTTTCAGTTCGTGTTTAATTTATATTATTGCTCTTTTAAAAGCACTACATAGTATAAAACAAAGTAGCTTTCTCTGTCCCTATGTACGTAACTTTAAAATTACGCAACGGATTTTGATCCGTTTTTTTTCAATGGATAAAGTGATTCGAGAGGAAGGTTTATATGTATAACAATATATGCGCGGGACGAAGTCGCAGGCTAAAGCTAGTTCGATATAAAATACTGAAATAACCTTCTTCAACATCCGCTTGTTATTCTTATTAATATTATAAAAATCAGACTATCTCTGTCTGTTTGTTGTTGTTTATCAAAACAGCTCAAGCGAATGTCAACCGATGTCGTTAACATTTAGTATGAAGTTAGCTTATAACATCGGATAGGCCATGAGCTGCTTAGAATACTTGATGTTTCTACGGGCACATAAATATAAAGTACATAAACATCTCGGCAAAAGGACTACAGGTCGCCCTCCTACCAGGTGGTCTGATGACCTGAAGAAGACAGTAGGATACCACTGGATTCTGAAGGCTCAGAACGGGACGGAGTGGCGCCGATTAGCGGAGGCCTATGTGCAGCAGTCGAGACGTAAGGACTGATGGATGGAACATCGTCTCAAATTTATGTACCAGTAGGTACCTACTAAATTTCTCTGTATTGCAAATATATTTAATTAGGTTAAGTGTACTAACTTATTAAGACTCGCAAATAAATAGGTCGTCTAATAGTAATTAAATTTATTTCAGCCAGGCACCTGCCGACTCGACTCCGGGGCGTAGAGGGACTACGCCGCGATCCGGATGGTAACCACAATCCTAAATGGGTCACTAATAAATAAACTCAAAACAAGATAATAAATAAATGGACTTAAAATAAATAAAGTTGTAACAATTTAATGAACATGCAAACAAATAGTTAACCTTCTCCATTTTGTATTTTATATTTATTTATCGAACAATGTAACTAACACACACATACATATATACATAAATATAGCGATTATTTCTTTTTTTATTTTGATTTATTCATAAAATGTAAATCTGTTGACTGCCTCGTTGGTCGGGCGGTTGCTAGCGCGACTGCCGATCGGGAGGTCCTGGGTTCGAATCCCGGGTTGGGT
>DWDX01000563.1:0-25269 GCA_018245675.1 Agara michaeli
TTTCATACTCCTCCGTCCGCGCAATTTTCGTAAAAAGGGATCCAAAGTTTTTGCTTCACGTATTAATATATAGATATATGTTCACACCGCACGTCAACAGTCAAAGGGGTGTTGGAAATAATCGGAGAAGGTGCATGAAAAGTCACAAAGTAGGCTCAGTATTTTAAGACGCGGCGCGGTTGCCGCTAATGATTATTGACGTGTGACATGCCGACGTGGGAACACACCGGGCCACTACATTGTCACGTGGCTGTATTAAATATAATAGCTCCGATGGCGCTTTGTAAACAAAGTTGAAAGAGCTACATATTAAAGTGAGCTCACTAAAAGCGTAGCCGTGTTCGGCAAATTGAATCAATTTGCAAATAATCCAACGATATTGTAGGCGTCTGCGGAGTGCGGACTATGGAGGCTCGTTCGGTAATTGATGCGTGAATCGGTGCGTTACTAAGCGATTTCTTGCTTTGTTATTCCGAGACGCGTACCCTTTGAAACGAAACGTCCTTAATAAACTCCAACTGTATTTCTTGGGTAATGCATTAGTAAATTATTCCGTATTCCAACACTCCCCACTCGTTCGGTTGGTATTTATTTCGCGTAACCTACATACCGTATGATTCCAGCAGAATCACTACTCACCTACTTTTATTACGTGATGTGTAAAATTCCTATGGTAGCAATGTGCTTTGTTCAAATTTCGAAGTTTGAATAGCTGTTACACTGATGTAAATAATTTGACATGAAATTAATAGTGTTAAAAGTGATTTGTCAATGTGACGTCTTCATTATTATTATTGTTAATCTCATCTGACATTTTCTGTTAGTCAGTCTAGTATTCCTGCAATTTGGGGAAGGGGGACAGGTGATTTTATATGGTATAATTTTAATAATATATTTCTTTAGAAAACATATAAAAGTATAATTTTGTATACTATTCAAGGGTAATATAATTTTAAATGAATAGAACTTTTCTTGACACGTACCTCATATACCTACTTACATGTTGCTATTGCTGAAGACTTAGGTGTAATGCACGGTGCCTTATTGTTGTTCGCACCGTTTCAAACTCTAGGATAAGATTACGCTGTTAAGCGGCAAAATTAGAATTGTGGCTTCCGAGCCGCAGCCGCAACCTCATTGAAACGCACGAGTATCATCAACGTTTAAAGTTCACGAGTACAACGCGAACGTGTATCTTTAAAAGCGAACGGTCAGACAACAAAAGTCGCCCCCCTCCCCGAATTAATAATAATCATTTCTCCGGGACGACGTCAGAACTTTTGCATGACAAAAGACCTGTCGTTCATTTTATTTTGGGCAATGTTTACCCACCATTGTTCCTATTTGTAAAAAAATATAAGCAAGGATATTTTTTAGCTTTCCTTGCGTTAGAATTCGAAATAAGGCTCCATGAAGAAAGTTAAATAAAATAAAACGATCCCTTATTAAGAAGGTTTAAGGAGCCATTGTTTTTTTTTTTATTACAAGAAAAATATTGCTGTCTCTTTCACGATCGTGTTTTAATTACGACCCAGTGTCCAGATGGGCTGCCATACACAATGTTCCAGTAACATCGACATTGGGATTCTAAAGATTGTTATAATAGGTAACAAAAATTTTGCTGCTCTTAAAAGTTGCAGCATATACATAAAATTGTATGGTCTGTATGATATTTGTAAGAAAATGCAAGTTTGCAGGGCGGGTCATTGTCACCGTTTTGGACACCATTCCCCTTGTCCAAACGAGCAAAGCCGATTATAATCGTGATAAAAACGACAGAGCTCCCTCCCCTCCGATACCCCCGAGCCTCACCCCAGGCCTTATCCGATCTGCTGTCAAAAGTCCTTCCAATTTATGTATTGCAGCCGACACCCCGCGGTATTATTTATCGTTAGACGGTTTTCTCGCCAAGTTTCCCTTTTTATTCAATATCGTACGATAGTTCGCCGAGAACTAAGACGTATCGCGATTCCAAAGGATAGAACACTCATACTTGGAACATATGCAGGTCCATATAAAACCTACGTAACAGCAAATTTATTTATTTCCAAATGTTTTTCGTCGTCACTCGGGCTCGATCTAAACGGCTGTAGATTTTAATTTGTGTGAACTATGAAAAGCGTCAGCCCCGTCATTCACTACTAGTTGACGCGTTAGTCGGTATGTTCTGAATCAATTAACAGTTTTTGTTGTTATACTGCCCTTGTCCGGTGTATGTTAGTTCAAAACAGCGAACATTGGCTTGTATAGAGAGCTTGTAGTACGGTTTCTATACATATTGTTTTAGAGTCCAACCAGATCGTGTAAGGAGAATATCGTGTTACAGATTATAAAAATTCCACTATGCTTTGCACAATCTAATTCAGGCTAAAATAAGACGTGCAACGCTTCACACCAGCAGTATTTCCTTTGGGAGATCGCCAAGCTGTCGGCGTCGTCTTGAACTAAATAAAGTGAATACACACCATGTTGTTGTAACTTGAAAATATAATAAAAAGACTTTGTTCCGCACACAACGTTACTTTGTGTTTTGGATGCGTGGCTGCGGGTGGGCATGCGGTTTCGGCATTACTTTCACATTGCTTTGATAATTAAAAATGTAACACTTATATACAATTTGTTGTACATTGTGGAAAACATTGCAAAGATTCGTGTCCTTCATATATCCAAAGTAATGTTTGAACGGAACATAGAAAGGTACAAAATAAATCTAATAAATGAACATCGGACACGCTTCATGAACAATGGGATAAAGAAATGTTCGTGTTAACATGAGTGTACCTCAACAGACATTATAAATGTTTATAGAAAAGGATACTCGAAATATAATGCTTCAAAACATAAAGTCAACAAACGAAGTGACCCGTGAAATGCGCGGAACGAGAGAAACGGGAATAGATTGAAAAACGCATTTTATTAAGTGCTCCCTACACGAGGCCGATCAAAAGGGATCATAACAGCCGCCGCCTACCGAGACAAGTGAGAACGCAGAGCGAAGGGGAAGGAGCACTGATATTTATTACTAAGATTAATGATACACATCCACGTTGTACGAAGACGCATAAATATAATACATAAACAGGCTCGTATTAGGGTAGCTACGAAGAAATCACGGGCGACTCGTAAAATATCCGTGAATCGAATCGAACGCCACCATAAACGAGGGAACGAGGTGCGCTGTAAAACACAAATATTCCCACAGGGACGACGATTTTGTTCGGAATTTGTCGACGTAATGAAGTCGATCCGATGATATTGCAGTTTATGGATTTTTCACGGCTTGATTGGTTGAGCGGCGACGTCGCTTTCCCGTGAAGGCTATCGATTTTGTTAATAAGGTACACGGCAAAAATGTACGCCACGACCATCGCGTCCATGCTACTGACGTTGAAAAGTAATCTTCCATATTGAACACAAAAACAAAAAACAATTTCTGAAAGCTTTACTCTTCAAAAGCTTCAAACGTCGCTTTCAAAATTACGAGTATACCTCGAGTTGCTGTTACGTGATTGTTATACATATTTATATTTTTATGGTTTCTATAAATTATTTAGATCGCATCTTATGCGAAACTTTCCGAATTAACGTCACTCGGTTCCACATCGCAAATAACAAACTTTTTAATTAGCAACCACGTTGGGTGATTTAGTTTAAACGGCACCGTAACAGCTCGGGTTTACATAGGTGGTGTTTGGTAATACGTGGGCGATTTTACACTACACGCCTAAACCGGTACAGGACTATGTGTAGGTACAGTGTACGGTGTAAACTGGCGCGTTCCGCCTTTGCCTGTAGCGTACCCACCTGGTTGGGCTGCGTATTTGCACGATTCCGCTGCGGTTGGACTCGGGGAAATGAATAGCCCAATTTTCCGCATTTTCCCCCATTAACAACATCCGGGCGCAGAATACGGGTGACGCGTCCGCAAATAATGGACACCCGTATAAATGTCCGTCTGTTTGCAATGGCGAAAAAAGGCTTTTTAACACAGTTTTAAGCATCCAAATGGTTACCGAGTGTTTGTACTGTTGTGCTACAGTTTTGATCCTGGCTCCCTACGTAAACAACAAAGAATGCCTTCTAGAATACATTAGATATTTACCTAAAGTATTCTTCATTTTATTGTATGACGTGTTTTGGCTATATTTCCCATTTCTTTTTTATTTTTCCAGTGTTACACAATGTCAGTGTCATTAACGGTAACATTCAGACCTAGAACAGATTTAACAACAGGTTTAATGACTGTTACGTAACCACAACAAGCGAGACCGTCTCCGTAACGCCATTCGTTGCTATAGAAACGCTCATGTGATTTCCCACTAACGCTTGCCACTTACTATCCAAAGTAGAAGTGTTCTCGAAGTTTCTTAATTTTACAGCTGGCATGCGAGCAGTTGCCGCGGTTACGCTATTAGGTTTTTTTTTACCGTAATGTAGTATAGACAAAGCCTCACAAAGCATCGTAAAATCTACAAAACTGTAGAGACATTTCGGAAGGAAGTCCTTACATGTCTATGCAAATCTTCCTTTCTTAAGTATATTAATTACAGTGAGGTCGTATGCCACGAAAGTACTTGTACTTATTGTTTACTTCGTTTTATGTTGTGTTGTGGTGGTAGTTTTAGAAACTGGTGAGCAGTGATAGCCTAGCGGTTTATGATTCAGTCTCCCACTCCGGGGGCTTTGAGTTCAAATTTCGGCGCGCACCTCAAAACAAATCAGACTTGTTACGTGCCTTTCTTAACTTGAAATTTTAATATCTCGCTTTTACGGTGAAGAAAATGTGCAAAACTACATCTAGTTACATTATTTATTTATTTAACAGTTTTAATACACTGGAAATTTTACAGAAACAAACATATTACATTTTGTACTTAGGTACTGCAATATAAAAATAAAATATTAAATAAATAAATAAATAAAATATTTATTGTTAAATACCAAAATATTTTTCTTCTGACTATGTGCAATAGGGAAGTAGCCACACGTAACGCTATTATCCTTGCTAGTTTTTCCGCTGCCACTATCTAAGCACAGTTGGATGGATGCAACTGACACAAAGAAAGATTTGATATACTCGTAAGATGATCTTTTGTTATGGAAAATGTTCATTAATTTTTGTGGAAAGAGCGTATATTATGTACATTGATTTACGTAATATTTTATGAGACTTAATACATTTTCAACTATTGCCCAACAGTGGGACGCAAAAAGGGTAGCAGCCGTATTGTACAAATACGGTGCTAAATTCGTTATAATTAAAAAAATAATTACGTTGTAATAATTTTAAGTTTGACTTACAAGCAAAATCTTCTTTGAGCCACGAAATCTTTATTAGGGTTTTGTTGAATATTAAAGTGTATTCTTTCGGAAAAATTTCATGTACTTTTTTTAAGCGATTTCATAACGGTAGCATTCAGCTCAAGGTTTATCTTCGTAATGTCGGTACTCGCGGTGGACGATATGAGCGGGTACCTTTAACGGGAACGTTTGCGGCGCCGTATCGCGGCCGGAATGGATCGTCTGTTTTATTTCCTACAGACTTAAGGTTACCAAACGATAAAATTAAATATGTAAAGTATTAGAATTATTGTATAAAATAAAAACAGGTGCTGGTCCATTTTGAACTAAGAATATAATAATTACTCCTTTACATTTACATATAAATAACAATTCGAAAATTAGGTCTATAATTGTATCATACCGTAGCGCTAAGTTTTTGTGAACTAATGAACGTAAAAAATATGCTAACATGAATAAATCTGGCAGAAAGTTAAATAGAACATAGTATCTTTTGGTCACACAGAAACCAGAGGCGAGACAACCCTAGCTTAATCTCATTTACCTTGCGCCCCTGATCTTTCAAAACGTTCAATGTAAAAGTATGTTTTGCTCCATGAGCATTAACTCGGGACCTAGATTCTGAATATAAATGTAATATATATTTAGTATGTACCAACCCTACTGTATTTATTACGTACCTTATGTTGTAATTGTGCATATTATTTGTGAAAGGTTTAACATTTTCATATTGAGTATACGGCGGGGTAACAGCCAAGCCAAGTATTGTTTGACTACTATTCGAATTTATTTGAATCGTATTCAAATAGTAGTTAAAACCTTGGATAAGGCTAAAAAAGATATGAAGAGAATAGCAAAATGTCTAGCGAGATATCTGCAACATACCTAGAATAGGGCTATAAGGTAGAGATTCTTGATGTTTATTAATTTTGTTAGTATTAGATGATAAGAAGAATATTAGTTGGAATAGTATTACTGTACTCTTATTATACTATTACTGTACTCTTAGTAATTGTAAATGTATTCACTTAATATTGAGCAATACAAAATTACACAGTACATGTTATATACCAAACATCTAAAACGGTACATCTACCAACATTCAATTCAAATCAAGTTTCGAACAAAAGAACATGTGGATACATCAGCGTATGGACGTATGTATATTTCATGTCATAGATATTCATTTACCTTTAATGGTTTGCTTTTAAATCAAATGTTATTTTTAATATTCAATATTGGTGGAAAATGTAAATAGTTTGGTTATCTGAAAGTGTTGTTCGAAATTTTCAAAAAGTGTTCACATAAAACGTGACTTTGATGAAGATTTTACGATAAATTTCAAAGCAATGCAGAGAGCGCGCCCGAAATTGACAGGTGACGGAACGTTCACCGGCCGAATTGTATTCAGTTAATCCACCGAATACCCGCCATCTGCGTGTCGGGTTGGTCAGCTTTAGTTCAGTTATCTAGAAACAAATCGTGCTTTAATGTTGTTGTTGTTATTGTTGTTGAGGTTAAAGTTTGAATACATTGCGGTTACAATTAAAGGTAAAAAGAGAGACGAAATAATACAATAGCATCAGATATTACATTATTACTATTTTTATTATACCATCACGCCAGGTTCCTAACGGGGTAGGCAGAAAGCACCGAGTGCCACATATTTCTGTCCTTACAAACCTGACGTGCTTCGTCTACATTATGATATTATAATTATTGGAGAAATCTGATGTACATTTGTACGTGCTTTAATATGCCTGTTTTTATATACATACGAGCTGTCCCAGCGAACTTCGTACAGCCTCACGATAAATAAATACAAGTTAAGTTACACCAATCTGATTCGATTTTAATCTTATTTGTCGGAACGTACGTCATATTATGTTTGACATACAATTTGCGATGGTAGCGCAGTTTGTCGGATCCGACAAAACATTCTAAAATCAACAATTACTGAAAAATTAATTAAAATATCATTTTCCAGTCTAGCAAATTGTGAATCTAAACCATACTCAAGTCCCCTTGAACGCACACAAAAAAGTAGCGTATATTTTTACTACAAACTGTCTCGCTATCAGTAGTGGAACTATTATTTCTACAAATTCATAATCCCCATCGTTCTGTGCCAGTACGAGTATGATTGATTCGAAAAAAGAAAATTTTTAATCTGTATCGTGGATCGCTACTCGCTGACGCTGTCTCTTTGATTTTCCGCAACCGTGGCCACGACTATTGATTCCAGTGATTCAGAGGGTTGCTCTTTCCCATTTTAATCGCGCGCTATGATCTTCTGGTTTTGATGTACCAGCTAATACTTTGTTATTTTTGTCGCCTTGATATGTTTTATGGTGTAATTATACAAAATAAAGATGGAATTAGAATCCTTTATGCTTCAAAGTGAACCTGTCTACTTCACATTTTGATCGCATTATATCTCCAACTTATTTATGTAACTGTCTCGATACTACTACGATACTCGGTTCACAGTGATATATAGATAACCGGTTGTAAAGTTTAAATGTTGATAAAGAAATTAAATCATTCAATTTATGTTAACATCGCTGAACCCAAATGACTCGGTAATAGGCCTCAAAAATGGTTTCAATGTTTAAATTTAAAATTAAGTTACGTACAAAATGAGGAGTCACACTAAAATCAAAAATACAGAACATCCAATGTCCTAGTAACGACTTGATTTAATTTTTTTCTGAAATTGCGAGCAACTGCGTGTTAAAGTATAATTTTTCTTTCAAACTCCTACCCCCTGAGCTTTTCTAGGCTCTAGGTAAAAATATAATATGCGGTAAGTCGAACGGATTTAAATTTGAAATTGTACATAATTATGCATATGCGACTATTATGAAATTTGAAATAAAAACAATGAAGTTAATGGTTGTTAATAAAACGTCTGTCTACCTAATATTCATCGTTAATAGTATTAAACATTGTGAACATCTTTACGAGATGTTCACTGCGCTATATTTATTTATGAAACCCATACTTTTTTACTATCTTTTGAGGACCCTTGATAGACAAATTAAAATTTATATCCAAGACAGTTTTTGTAAAATAATAATCATTACATCATATAGTAATTATTACTTATTTCTTTTTAACTCAGTGGAAATCTACATATATGCTAATAAAATGTTTAGATATTAGATAGTTACATCAAATCTTAAAAAATAATGTATAACTTTTTAATAACTAAGAACAAGTGACATGTTATCTACAGTCCTTTTTGCTATTGTGTAACTCTACATGTAACGTTATGTAACTCTACATTTCCGATTACAAATTCAACAATTAGTGTACATTAAATACTATTAATACTAAAACAAGACAACAGAGCATATTTTGATCTATATTTTACTTTACAATAGTTTATTTTCATTACGCCCTACTTTAAATATCCTGATGTTTTCTTCTGAATTTTCAAGCGTTTCCGCACAAAGAGAAAAAACACGTTGATGTTACACTACAGTTCGCGTCAAAATAAAGCTACCGTAGGTAAAGAAGGTCTTATATCACCTTAGCAAAATGTCTTCCCTGTTTGACCTGCCACTAAGCGGCTCAGACGCAAACAAGGCAAACTATTTACATAACGAGCCGTCATCTGCCGGTAAAAAGTATCTCCTTCGGGGGGGAAAATATTTTTTCATTTCAGCTATTGGATACGGTTCTATAACGTTGCTAACGAGCGGTCCGTTCCTGTAATGATAAGATGTTTTAGTGACTCGAAACGCCTAAATCAAAAGTGAAAGTCTTTTTGCTTCGAATCATAGATCACAAACAACAATCACCAATAATTTTTTTACGTTTGTTTTATGTGCTGTCGTAGTATGTATAAATGAAGTGTTCTTTCTTCTTTCTTCTTCAATCGGATTTTGAGCGTGAAAGCACATTTTTTTTAGTACAGGTGCGGTACATTCAAAGTCCTTTTTAATAAACGGTCAATAGGAATATAAGCACTTACTAGGCAGGCACGTGAGTGCCTAAACTGCACCTCATTTACCGTCAGGTCAACTCGTGGTCGATGCAAGCCTAATTTTCGATTAAATAGAATCAAATTCCGAACACGTTAACAGTGAACGTGATGAAAATAAGCAATAGAAAAACTTGATGAATAAAAATTTTTGCTCGATTATCTCTGTTATTATATTTTCATATTCATAACTAAATAAATGTTTCCGATTTGTTCAAATGTGGCAAAGCGAACAAAAATGTCAAATTGGTAAAAGATATGCTTAAAAACAACATAAACTATTTACATAACGAACTCGTCACCGCCGCCGCTGAAGAAACTCGTAAAAAGAATTTCCCAAAGCGTTTATGTTTAAACTTTTCAAACCGTTACTTGTTAGCATAATTTCCTCCGTATTTCTCCGCAGTAAATCTTTATTTAGAAAGAAAATGTAGGTGGATTTTGCCAACCATAAATGCAATTGTTGAACGCCGGTGAGTTGTTGATTGTTGTTGCAATTGCGAGGAAATAAGCTATTTTATTTTGGTCTATATTCAGCGTTGCAAAAAGCCTCTGTGACCTTGCTTAATACCTGCTTCTAACTATAAAAGCACAAATGGAGCATTATTTAAAAATGTATATACGTTGACCTCCGTGGAAAAAGGAATTTATGACGATGACAGAATTTTAAAAGTATCTTAGTAATAAAAATAAAATTTATGAATTTTAAAATGGACAGTTTGGACAGTTCCAAAAAAGGCTGAGACTCTACTGTCTTTAATGTTCCAGACATTCTACTTTTCATTACAAATTCAACTATTAATCCGTTGTACGAGGGAGCGTCTACGTAGTCGAGAACATAGCCTTTGTGATAACTTCAGAGCATTTTCTTAGCAATCGTCGTTTCAAATTGCGAATGGTTTTTTGTTCGCTGAGAGAATTCCGGATGAAGGGTGCACGGAGGGTTAGATTGGGACAGTTGGGCACAGCGATATAAAACGGCATAATCATTCCATAACTGCTCTACAATTGCTTTGTCGTTCTATGGGAAAGCGCTTGCTATTTACCATAGGCATGTACTATACTCATTTAGTCTTTATAAGACTAAATTTGTTTAAGATTTTTCTCTTTTATTTAAACTTATTAAAACTGCTAAACTTTCATATTGTTGGTATTCGTATAGAAATAAAGCCTATATATTGGTGACTGTTAATTCCAAGGTAGCGCTATTAAGAATGTTTCTCAGTTCGGATTTCTGTGAAATAGGTTTCAATAGGTATAAAGCGCGGCTAATTGGTTCGAATCTAAGCAGTTGAAGGTACTAAGTGTTACCAGTTACTGCGATCGAGTACTTTTTGCTCGCGAAACTTTTCACACAAAGTTTTGGGTGGCCCCTCGAAATGCTTTATATATTTCGCTTCTAACAGCCAACGAATAAAAACTTTGAAATCAAGTTTAAGTAATTAGTACTTCCGAACGGATTTGTATTGCCCGTTGACAATGATTTTTATTCTGCTCCTAAATGGGTTAATTTTCAAAATATTAAAATTTTTAAATCAACTCGTCGAAAGAAAAATCTCGATTTGTGTGCACTTAAAACTTTGTTAACGCGATTGGAACTTCAGTTATAGGTTAACTACAGTTTTCAACAAGTAAAGTACATGAAATGCGCGACGTGTATCGTAGTGTATAAACTTCATACGCCTAACTTTAAACTTATATTTGATCGAGTTTGAAACTTCGTTACAAGAAATTTTATATCGGGATTTAGCTTAAATTTTGTTTACATGTACAAGATTTGTACTAAGATGTTACTTGTATGTACTGCTATGATTAAAACATTTAGTATAATATCAGTTTACCGTGATTTTAAAATCAAAACGCTTTATCAGATAAGATATATCTATGTTATTAATAATACACCAAAGCAATGAGTGTAGGCATCTATCTATCATAGAAGGTACACCTGAATAAAGAATAATCTTTTTTTATCACAGTACACGATATTCCAATTTTACTGAGACGAAAGTAAACTTATTGCAATGGAAGTATACGCTTGTATACTCTTTCCACATCCAATTACAACACAAAGCCGGGCCGGACCAGCATCAGTCTTCGTTGAGCATCGCGCAAGAAATCAAAAGCTAAGCCGTCGCCGGGCGGAATATAGATGCCGTTTTAACATTCCGCTACACACTGCCGGCTATTGCCGACTTAGCTGCAGGGTTAGGGACGCTCCTAATACTCTTATTTATACGTGGCAAATACCTTCTTTTCACCATTGCGCAATTTAATTTCAGCAATAATTTGTCAATCCCTATCTCGGACTGTCTTTAACAAAAATCGGAAAAAAAAAACTTTGGTCTCCAGTGTTAGGTGTGCAATGAAAAATATGTGTCAAATTTGATTTTTTTTAAAGTTATGTATAACAACGTAGGACGAAATGTAAGCCCTCGGCAGGATCGTTTGATCAGTCTGCGGCAATGCGGAATTGATTTGCAGTTTGTCAATTTCATTTAGTACTCTAGTGTTAACGAAATATCAAGACATTGAAAACATATGTAGAGATATTGACGTAATAAAATTGATCAAGCACATAATCTTGCTCGGATGATTCTGCATGTAACTGTTGGAAATTTGAGGGAACTAGACTTTGCAAATCTCAAAGTTTAGAAAGTGTAAAAGTTTACGCTTTTTACAATTACACAATATAATATTATACATTTTTATCTATACGAATGAAAGAGAATTATATAAATAATAGTAACATTTCAATGTATGCGCATACTTGGATATGCGTATTTGTATTCGTATGAAGTGTTCTTCAGGCATTCGGCAGTAGGCACATCCCTAGGTGCTCGCAGTGTGGGGATCTGACGTCATAGTTTGGAGTGGCGTTTGAGTGTAGAATTTGTAAATATTGGCTCGTTTGAGGGACGATCGGGGAACGATTCGCTAAATGGAGTCATTTGTATTGTGCGGCGTGGGGAGGGTTGTATTACGCTCTCGTGCCATACTTATTGACCACTTCAGAGCCGGATGTGGGTTGCTGATAGCTTTGTGAATCAAATCAACCTTGGAATACGAAGTCAGCTCGCAGATCGATCGTTGGAGTACGTGTAACCTTTGCTCGTTACTGCCGCCATCTTGGCTAATACAAAAATTTTGTATTTAAAAAGACTCGATACATAGATAAAAGACAGAAATATTGGTGTGATTGAACACCGATACGGTTAAAGTAAAGCTACAAATAACAAACAAACGGAGAAAAAAAATTGCTAACTTCAACTAAGTTACAACAGTTGTTTTTTTTTTAAGATAAAATTTTACCATCTATTACGGTAAAGGAAAATATCGCGAGGATACCTGGGAGCCTCAAAGTTCTCCATAATATTTACAAGGCGTGTGATATGGGCCAACTAACACGTGGCTGGTGTGTGTGGCTATGACAGATGTGAAAGAGGTCCGCGGCAACCGGTGGTACAAAACAACCAATTTTACTTTGATTAACATAGTAACTGATCGTGAACAGAAAACCATATTTGTAAAGAGATCTCGAAGGAGCTTCATTTCATACCAATTACGCAAGTATTGATTGCTTTACGTTCAGTGTATGCGGTGTCTTCCTCATTTTATATGGAAACGTGATTGAAATCGTTATTTATCTCACTTTTTGCGAGTCGTTTGCATTAATTTTTGAGGGCGGCATCTGCGGGTAATAGCATCTCGAACTCGTATATTATTATCATTTATTGAATTTATCAACCCCAAAAACCCTCTTCTGAAAAATTGACACCTATTAGGGTAGATCGGCTGGGACCTGTTAATGTCTGCTCGGCATTATGTAAAAGAGCGGTATACAATATTGTATATGCAAGTATATTATTACCGAAATTTTATCCGTTTGCGTAAATTGTCATGAGCGTAACAAAGAATAATGAGCGGACTTCAAATTGTATGTCAACTCAATTTCATCTTGGTTTCCGTTTTATGGCTCAATAGCACAAAAATTACGTAGGTAATCAGTTAATAGGATGACATTCGTAATTCATGATTGATGCTTCGAACTGAACTCGAATTTCTGATTCGGCATTTATGTACGTTAGATAATCCACCACAACTGTACAAAATTATTTTGTTTGTATTACGGTAAAAATAATAGCAAACCGCAGTTTATCCGGTAGAGAATGGTTTATGCAGGACGCTAGCAACCACTTCCGTAAAAATCATATTTTTGTGCTACAAAAAGTTTAAATAAATATTACCAATAATAAGCGTTACGTCACGCAATCTGTCAATATCGATATCTAGTTGGTGTTCGTTCACTTACTCCAGCCCATGATAAAGCAGCGAGGTGTAAAATTATATCAATCAATTCTAAAGTACTTAAGAGTTCCTAGAATAGAACGACATCGTAATACGAATGATTTAATTAATTTATTGTAGACGAGATTATTACAAGTTTCCAACCAGCATAGAATCAGTAAACAATAGGAAAGTATTAGCCACACAACGGGTAGATGTCACAATTAACTTCCTCCGACGTAATTACGCGAGGCCAGCATTGATAAGAGCACCGGATTCCGTACCGCTCGCAAAAAATATAAACCAAACATTCTGCTTTATACTTATTTTGTTCATTATTAGATTTCTTATGTTTTGAATTTTCGTTAGGATATTTTACACTATATGAACACTGCTGTCTGTGAATATCGGTATTTAATTTGTGTATTAATATCTACTTAAACTTATAGGTAACAATTGTATTTAACACTTTGTATAATTATTATTGTTCCCATTCCGTTTACTGTGAAATTATCAATGATATCCCTATAATACTTAAATGACAAATCATACTTGAAAAGTAAATACATAACTAAGTGTTATAATAAACTAATAAGAAAGGAATATATACGCAACATCATATTGCACTATAATGATTAAAAGAGAAACAATAAAATTTGACAATTAATTTGCCAACGATACCCGTACAGTGAAGCGTAGCGCAGTAACCGCGCGGCCGACGCCGGCTCGGAAAGATCATTTTGCAAAACGCAATTAAACTTTAACTTCATTAATGAAAATACCTTATTTTCTTTCGTTCAAATAATAGGGCAGCCATATTGTTCTGGGCTAAGACCGCCCCATTGTGCCTTTAAATAATAAAGGTATTTACATAATACCTGAGTATTTTGGCATTGTAAATAAACAGTGGTTTAATTTTAATTGGTGCATGTCAGAAATGGATGGGTATATGATATCTGATGCCTGTTACATTTTACAGCCAAACGACTTTATATCATTAACCAGGAAGCCGATTACTTAGAGCTTATCAAAATTGCACTTAAACGCTTTTTAATAATTGATTAGCAGTTCTGTGCTAGTGTTTAGACGGACGCGGATGCGTATCGGAAATGATACAGCACGCCAGAACTCCTGGGTTGATAACCGGCAGAGGCAAATTAAAATTTCCATGCTATAAAGTCCACGGCAATCGAGACGTCTTTGCATTATTCACTCACAATCGTTAAAACTCAAGGACATCCTATACAGCGTATCTCAAACTATTCGAAAGAGGAGTTAGATTGGGTATATTTGTAATCTGCCCCATTTATTTAACGAATAACGACTACAGTAACACAAAAGTTAACTTATACTATTCATATTTGATTTCATAAGCATTTACCTACACATATTTCAGTATTAAGTTAATAGTGAAACTGGCAAGGCAATGTGTTTGCTAGCTTTATTTTTACAAATAAAAAATACTGCTGTTTTAATTGACACATATCATAAAATACAAACTGCCGACCAAAGCGGCCATTTTCTGTTATGACATCGTTGTTGACGAACAAATCTTAGTTTTCCCGCTTTTATTGGTCTTCATGTTTCGGCAGTAATTTGGAAGTGTGTAATTAATTAATCAGATTTAACATGAAACGGAAGATTTCTTTTACGATTCAAGTTAACGTTTCGTACAATTGGCTTTTGTATATTTACGTCATGAAAACGGAAACTTGTTTTTTATGGGAGCGGTCAGTCGCTTATAGGACCGCTTGCTAGTATTATAATATTATTTTTTATTTTGTTGGCAACTCAAACCTATTTACGTAGCTGTCTTTGAGGTATGATTTGTTTCTTTGGATTGCTGAGGCAGTGTTACACCAAAGATGCAACTGTCACTATTTTTTTACAGTACGAGTATCTTAGAAAATACAAAGATAGAGATAGCCTTAAGAATACAATCATTTTCTCAGCGAGATTAATTTCGTCTAGATTCGATCTACAGCTTCTAAAAATTTAAATTGAGATAGAAATACCAAACCAATGTTTGTTACTAGGATCAACGTGTAGTACATTTTAAGCCGGTCTTATTTGTAGAAATGGATCCCTTATTTATATGTACATGACAGTTCATTTAAGTTGAAAATGGTAGGTGTGTAAAGATTTTCCAGTAAAAAAATCAGTTGTTACAGAAATGAATTCCTATAAATTTTACAGTGTTATTTTCCTTTGGAAAACTATCTTTTGAACAGGTGCAACTGTAGAATCGCCGTGTTTGCTCAAATAACACACTCAGCGAATATAAAACCAGCGCCCGTCATACCTGGAATTCAAATAAAATTACAACGTTCTCTCCTTGTCTGCCAGTGTTTTACTGTAGGTAGTTCAGGTATGTCTCTGTGGTGCCTATTGCCTTGACACTTGCAACTATCGCGAGCGAATTTTGGTCTTCAGATGGATGGGACTAGGAAATGTATGTTACAAATAATTGCTCAAATATGTGGAAATATTGAAGTTCCTACGAAATTATCGACTGCAAGTCCATACTTCTTACCAATTCGTACAGCACCAACATGATGCAGTACCTACGTTTCCTGCTATTGCGAAGAGAGTTGCTGTCCACAGCGAAAAATAAAATGGGTCGCTCTCGCCACATACATTGTTCAGTATCGTTCCTTTTTATCCCATTTGCCCATTCTGTAGACATTTTAATCCTACCTTTTTTAATCCAAAATACTTCGAAGCATTTTATTACGACACCAGTGTTACCTGTATACCAAATTTCAGTTCAATCTCTAAGTAATATGAGCTAAGTATTGTCAAAACAATCAATCAGTAACGGAAGCTTCATATTAAATACATACATACATACATTCATCTACTTAGCTTTCTTAACAAAAGACTTAGACACACCCTCAATCAAAGCTCACAAAAAATCGAGGGGTGAAATTTAATTAAAGTCAAATTAAAGAAGCCTTAAAAGTTATCTACGCGGGGTTTCAAATGATGATGTGTCTGGAAGGTACCGATAATTCATAATATAATTACTGTATTAATTATCTTTTTGTTGCTTTGAGATCATTAAATATTTTTTTATTATGTTCATTTAAATTAAATTATTTTCTTCGCATAGTTACTTGTAAGATTGTACTTCATCGGAATGAGAATACTTACACGTATACGAGAATACTATACGTTTATGGCTCTTTATTTTCGCGTAGTAAAGATAACATAAGAAATAGGGTGGGGAGGGGGGAGAAATTTTGAAATTTCCAGTATCAAGATTTATCTAAAAACCGTTAAACTATACGAGTGGAGTCAGCAGACACGTCCGTCTCTATGCAAGTTTCCTGGCGAAATGCCAAAGGTAAGGGGTATGTGGCCTACGGGTCACCTTTCGAAACACACAAAAACTCCTCAAAAGAAAACCAACCTTAAAAATGGTTAGTAACGCTCAATATTCGTTGTTACATTGTTTCCATTAAACCTTTTCGTAACACCTAAGCTCACCTTGTGCTATTGGCACATCTGGATATGAAAAAGCTATAGGAGTGAACTTTGTGAGGTCGTGCATAAAGTTCAGATTTGTATATATTTTTGGGGATATTACTTCAACCTGCTGGATCACTGCTGTCTTCACTGCGGGCTCCATTTCCAACGAAACTGCCGCATTTATGAATGTACACGAAGTTTCATACCTTTATACCATCTTCCACAGAACGGGAATGAAATTGAATGGACCTCAAATGTTGATTGAAATCAGCATATATTTATATCGACAAACCTTACGCGAACTCGCAATAATAGTCTAATTTGTATTCAACGTTCATCAATACTTATAACAAATTGATAGACGGTAATTAGTTTAAAGGTGGTAACAGCACCACAGCTATTTGTAAGGTTAAGCATCAACAATATGAAGGATTTTGTAGCTGGATACAGCTTCACTTAAGGAGATGGAAGAATGCAGAGCAACTCAAATGTAGTTGCGTCTATTAGGTATTTAATTGTTTTCTTTTCCAATTATTTTTTCTTAACATTAATATAAATGTGGCAAATGACTATTTTACGTGCATTTTTATTGATCGGTGTACGAATACTGTACCTTGAAAGAGCAAAATACAAAGACGTTTATTTGCACAAATATGACGACTGCATAAGATTTTACGGAATTAATAAATCTATCCATATGTTGATGACAATGAGGACAGGGAACGGAGGCGACTTTATGGGAGACCTATGTCCAGCAGTGGACTAATGCAGGCTGATGATTTTGATAAGTCTGTTAAAGTATAAAAACAAAATCGCCATTTTATTATTATGGTATAAGAAGCAATACTTGATTTATTTCCTTTATTTATTTTGAAATCTGTACCAGTTTTTCTCTCTGATAATTCACACATAAGTACAGATTACCTAAATATTCAATGAACCTAATTTATTGGAATACATTTAACAAGTGGAATGTATTTCATTAAAATATGTCATCAGATTGGAACAGTAAATATACAAAATATACAATGCGACACCTTAATACCATTGACGCGGTATTAAACTCTTTTCCTAAAACAGAAGTATGGTGTTCTAGAAAACAGAAATTTAACAAAGTTCAAAGTCAAACGTTATCGTTCGTAGCAATTTAGAGAGGGCAGCGTAAATAGAGATTTCTTTGTAAAAGGAACCTTTGTCGGGAAGCGTAATTAGAACAGAGGAAATGCTTTTTACGATGGAAAATCTCCTTTTTTGCCACCCTGATTTAGACAATGTCGAATGTGTTTTCTTGGGTTTTCACTAACAAGACCTACTTTTTAGTAGCGCTCATTAATATGTTTATTTACGGTCATATAATCATAAACAGTAGACACATTTTTATGCTCCTCAGAATTCTAAGTTACATTATATAAAATTTGCAAACAGTTTCCATTTAAAATATTATGACTTAACAAAGACAATAATAGCTTCACGCCATCAAAGAGACACATTTATATCTCCTCATATCTCAATTATTTTATGAAGTAAGTACTCTTCTTTTTAATGGCAGTTATTTTAAGTTTTATCGCATTTCAATACACTTAAAGCAAAACCATCCAATTGTTAAAATTACCTATTAGCTTCATTAATACGAGTACGGAGCATTTCGTGGCGTCATTTTCGGATTACCATCTCTCTATTTTCTAAAATGTTCAGATTGTAGCGAGCGAATGCGCTTTTCGCGAAATTTAATCAGAATAAAACCTAGGAATTAGGGTGAGAGAAGCTCCTGGCAGAATCTTGCGGTAATCATGGATAAGTAAAATAAATAAAGACACCGATTCCCTTGGGTGTCTCGTCCTATGTAAATATGTTTGTACTCAAGAAACATTATGTTCAAGCAGCCGAATGGGTACAGTACACGGCACCTCTGCAGTTATTACAACGGTCATATCCACCAAAATATGAAGTTGTGGGCTTATTTCGCTTATACACAAGACATTCAGCTTTAATGATATAGAATATTACAAACACAATGGCGTCAGCCGACATATTTGAATTCAAAACGTTTTCTGTTTCTATCCGATTGTCCTTAAGTTTGGGCTTTGCTGTGTACGTTTTAAGGTTAAAAATGTAGCGATGTGATCGCTGGAAGGTTCGGAAGGTCGATTTGTGAGCAACGCGCACACGCTAGGCATTTGGCATCTCGCCAGCTGTGAAAAGCGGTTCCTCGGGGCTCGTGGCCATAAGGCCTGCCCCCAACTCTTTATCAATTCAGAATTGAGAGCTGTAATAATGAAATTGTCTGACCACGTTTTACGGTGCTTCCGGACACTAGCCACCTTATAACTGAATTTTAATATTACCGGTTCCCAATACCGCAAGATCTATAGATCAAATGTAAATAGATAAATGCGAAACGATCATTGAAGTGAGTACATACTCGCCCCCGGGGCCAATGGAGTGGGCAAAAAGTTTCGAACTACGAAGTTGGATGTAAACATCTAAATATTAATTTCATCTGATATTTCCATTACTCGAATGAAATTATGGGGATACTTCCGCGCAATTAATTCCACAGTTCAGAATGTTTAGTTAATGGAAATTATTTTGAGTATTGACTTTTTTGAGTATCCAACTTAATATCGATACGTACTTATATAAGCGATAGCGTGGTTTCATGGGTGAATTCGTTAAAATATTCACAACAAGTGCCCGATAATTTAATACTGTGGTCTAAATAAATTTGTGGTTAGCAATTAATCATCGAATACAGTTTGGGCCATCAATGGGTGACCACAAATTATGTTCCCGGAAATGAAATTCCGCTGGAATCTAGTAAAATTTGAACGTAGAAAGCGTTGTATGTATGCACCCCACGTCCCGAGGGAGCTTTAATGATAGTGAGAGGGACCACCATCGTGAGATGAGAAGTGCAATTTGCAGTCGACATGAAAGACAAATAAAAAACCGATTGGGAAGTAATTGTTCTGTTGGAGCTTGAGCAATCAAAGACACAGGGGTTTCAAAACTCATTATATTTATTAGTAATTGGAATGAAGGGTTTTCGATTCGGTTTATCTACATTTTTACACACAGTGTAGCGTTTAGGCTGATCCACGAAGAGATAGATAGGTATTTTTTCTTTACCCTCATTTGACGACTTGTTATTTTAAGTTTAATAGTTCATTATATAGAAATATTTTTTATAATAGTTTCTTTTTCGAGAAAATGAATTCTTTGGTAGCTTCTGTTGGCCAGTATTTATGGCAGTAAATGTAAAAGAAACGTGGCACATCTGCTGGTTTGGTAAAACGTCTTCTATACGACACAAAATCACCAGCGGAATGTACGTCCTATGATAAAGAAGATCAATAAACTCATCCAATTTAATAAACTAAAAGGATATACGTGTCAAGAGGATAATGACATCCTATTGATTCAATTTGAATCTGTCAACCGTAATGCATCTCAAGGTAAACGGATTATGTTATCAGCAGAGGAAACGCAAAGTGGGCCGGGAAGATGCACACATTTGATAGTTCTTAGTTTAAAATGCTATTTAGGACAAAATGATCCTTTTTCAAGGCTAGAATGGAAGGATAAAAATAAACGCCATAGGAAATGTAAAGTTTTATTTACCAAATAGTATTCGAGACACGTCCAAAAATCATGTGAGCCAGGAAAGTAAGCATTTGAGAGTATCAGCTTTTCCTAACCTTAGAAACGGATCTGGATTTTAGTCTATTTGAAACAAGCCGTTAGAGCCAAAGAATACATTGCGTTATTATTATAATCAAACCTTAGGATACAGAAATTTCTTCGCCACAACAACAAACCTGCAAAGTTTTACATCCGAGGATATTGAAATACTCTGTATTTTGTTGACTGTTGGCAATAGCATAACAAAACTGAATACTTAATTGCAAGCTGAAATGGTATTGGCGATATAGGTGGAAAGAACTGAAAAAAAAAAAACGTAACATCACGCCTGTAATCCCATTGAAAATAAAATGATATAAAAAACGGCCATTAACAGAAGACCACAAAACCAGCGGCTCTGAATTCGAAAATTTGAAGCATATTATAAAATGTCAGCCTAAAGTGTAATTTCTATTTCATTCACGTTTTCCAACTGTGTATAACTCGCAGCTAGCTGCACGTCGTGTGCGAACCAAACCGCCCTAATAGATCGAATCTCTCGGAAATTCATTTATCGCGCATCGAACGCTTTAAAGTGCTACCCATTCACAGCCAGCCCTAATTCCGAAGCGAAACATTGACGGTTGTCGACCTAATCTGTAAACGAATTAATCATGACCACTGCGTCAAATCAAATCGCCCTGGGGCACTCCATCGATTAGCATATTACCAGGCAACGTGACCGTTCGTAATTATAGTCGTAATTATAGTTGTAAATAGAAATCCGATTTCCTTTTTCATATAAGGCTGAGCGGTATAGTTTCATTTATGGATCGGGCTTCGTTTTCGGTTCAAGATCTCACGGAATCTCGAAGCGTCTAGAGTTTACTTCACCATGATTAAAAATTTAAAACGCCGTAAAATTAAAAATTATCCTTAGGATATTCAAAAGTTTTAACATATTATGTTTGTCGACACTAATATTATAAAGAGGAAAACTTTGTTTGTATGTTTGTTTGTAATGAATAGGCTCAAAAACTACTGGACCTATTTTAAAAATTCTTTCACCATTTAAAAGCTATATTATCCACGAGTAACATAGGCTGTATCTTATTTTAGATTTTTACGAATTTCTACCCCCCAAAGGGAATTACGGCGACGGGGCCGAGGCGAAGTCGCAGGCAAAAGCTAGTAAATTATATTTAAGTTAGATATTGAAAATCGGAGTTACAAAACTTGAATAACTAAATCATCATTCAGACAAGTGCTCAACTGGGAATCTAATAGTGTACACCAATATATTGTTTTATGATTAATCATAAAATATGAATATTAAATTTAATGATAATTTATGCAAAGGTACCACAGTACTGATGTTAAGTTACGATGACAATGCAGTGGGGATTCCCTCTATTGTAAATCTTGCCGCAAACGAATATTATATCCATGTTGTATGATTGTCTTTGAATCATGAAAAACACTGAACAGATTGCAATAAAATTTATCGAATCCATTGCTAATATCCTACAATACAACATGGATAAGTTTTATCGTGAAAACGTTTATGAAGAAAACATATAAAAAGATAGACTTGTGTGTGTGTGCACAATGAGTGTATGTAAGGATACTTAGACTTAGAGAACGTAAAGTTAAGTCGAAAACGGGTTAGCGACTAACCTGTACTCCGCAGTGAACCAGTACAAAAGTGTGCTCCAATCCTGCGCCCGGCAATGGGATAGAAAAATATTTGCGGACGATAAACATAAAGTAGTTGATGAGCAAAATTATTTATAACCTGGTGTAACAGTGAAAGAAAACGAAAGAAGATAAGAATGAGAAGAAAGAAGTAGTAAATTAAAGTAAAAGATAAAGAAACAATAAGCATTGCAAGGTACTTTGTTACAAAAATTCAAAAACAAAATAAAATAGAATTTCTATTAAATGTAATCGGCAATGATTCTTATTCAATGTCTTGGTAATTATTATGATATTTATTATAAACAACAACAAAATCAGTGAATAGATTGATGAGACATACCAAAATGAAACAGAACAGATTCAAAGCGCGAGCTTAAAGATCTCGACCACCTATTGATAAGATAAACAAATGATAGCAATCTATTCGTTTCAGAACAAATTATTTCTCGGCCGCATCCCGAATTCGGTGTAGAGACTGAAACCGAGAGATTCGACATTGTAACTCTCGACCTGCTCATGGAAATGCCAACGCGATGCTTATGACAAACTGGCTTTTGTCCGCGATTTCGTCGACACGGAATAGTGACTTTGATGACTTTTAGCGCATTCTAAACGTCTAGGACACTTTTATTGCAAAAGGCGGTATCCCACGCGGACGAAGTCGCGGGTAAAAGCTAATGTAGCCTACATTGATCAGTGATAATGTAGCATTCGAATGGTGAAAGAATTTTCGAAATCGGTCCAGTAGTTTCCGAGCCAATTCGTTACATACACACACATACAAATCGGACAGATCTTTATAATATTAAAGTAATAGATGTGAAAATGAAAATTCCTTTATCCGAATCCGAATTCGTTGATAATAATAATTATTATTATTGTGTTGGAATGATTAACGATTTACTTAGAAATTTCTGGTAAAGCTTTCGAAGTAACGCAAGTGAAATAATACAAGAGATGAAGATTTATAGGTTTTTGAAAGCGTAAGTAATAACAATTGAGCAAACTTTCTACGAATCCGAGCAACGTTTCAAGGCCGGAAATACGTAACGGTTGTTGTCTTGTTATTTGATGGATATTCTTTTATTTATCCAATACGAGCCGCGCCTCGCGGTTTTACCCGCGTAAATCCCGATCCCGTGGGTATTTCGGGACACAAAGGAGCCAATATATTGCTCTATAGCTTTGTCTATATCCCAGTGAAAGCCACATTTAAATCGGCTGAGCCGTTTCCGATACTAACCGGGACAAACAGAAAGAAACACGGGCATAAATTTAAAAAGGGGTTTGTTTGCATTTTTATATCGTATAAATAACTATAAGCATTTGACCAAACACAGACAGATACTTCAATTTCAATTATATGTATAGATCTATATATATATATTGATGTGATATGTACAGACATCACCTTGGGACACCTCACACACGGCCACTGATCTCAAAAGACAGGTCCTGCATTACAGGGATCAAATTTAAGCAAATTGCTTCAATGGTTTCAAAGTACGAACGCAAAGAGGGACCATAGTTCCTTTGCTTTTTGACCGACTTCAAAAAAAGGAAGAGGTTCTCAATTCGTCTGTATTTTTTTTTTCAGTATCAAATATGGATTGCTAGATTCTATCATAATTCCTTTCTAACAAGCAGATGAGCCGCGTAACAGTAACTGTCGGATTGTAGATATTTGCAGTATTGCAGAAATCGCTCAACGGAGCGCCCGCTCAAATCACGCTCGTTATCGGTCTCCAGATATCGATTCTTGGTGTTGTTTGACGAAGACACCGATCGTAGATGCTTTGCTTTTTCTTCGATAGTAGTAACGTCTATTTTAATTGGCCTCGCGGTCGAGTGGCTAGAGACCCTGTCTGCAAAACCGGAGGTCGTTGATTCGATTACCACCCGCGACAAACATTTGTGTGATGAGCACATTTGTTTGTTATGTAAATATTATATTGGATGTATTTATGTATGTTTATCAGCTGTCCGGTTTGGTTACCCATAACACAGTCATTCAATTGCCTAATTTGGAATCGGATAGTCGTGTGTGGAATTGTCCCCAGTTATTATTATTATGATATGTAAGGTAATAATATCTTGGGACATCTTCGCAAATGTTCATCTGATCGCAAAATAGACAGAGCCAATACTAAGATGACCAGACAACGGGTAAACTAAATTTTTAATAGTTTGGACAGCGCGGCAGGTTTGCAAGGACGGAGATATTTGGCACTCGGCGCTTCCTGCCTACCCCGTTAGGGACCTGGCGTGATGGTATGTATGTATGCATGTATTTAGATAATTGCATGTTGATTTATAATGTGACTGAATGCGCGTGGGGACAGCCAATCTATACCTACCTGAGAAATCGGAGGCCAAGATGAGTTAGGATAACACATATGACTTCCATTGAACTATGAATAATACTGCTAAAGTGGCATATGTCAAACAAACATTATCATATTAGACTGTGGAAACTAGACAAGACGAGACAGCAGTCAATACTTCTATTAAAAGACAAAAATTAGTAATCGATCTGTATCTATTCGTGGCAAAGCAATTATTTCTTGAGGGCATCTCTCATTTCCTTCACAAATAAACGACTATCGCTCAGACAAGCGGCGAGGCCCTCGACTTGATAATTGGAATGTCAACTCGCTTGTAACAACACTATTGGCGTTCCGCAACCGTATTGGAATACAACGATACGGGGCATCTTGTGTGTATTTACATCCCTACTGATATCATAAATGTGAATGTAAGTTTGTTTGTTACGCTGTCACGCGAAAATCACTTAACCGATCATCATGAAATCATTGCCTCGTTGGTCGTGCGGTTGCTAGCGCGACTGCCGATCGGGAGGTCCTGGGTTCAAATCCCGGGTTGGGTACTGCTGGATTTTTCTAATT